>JABFOX010001316.1:0-13315 GCA_022817665.1 Axea sp. ZL-2020
ATTGATTCATCCCCAGAGAAAAATTCTATTTTAGTGTAAGATTGTTTCCCCCGACACAAACTAATAAAACATCTTTTAACACGAAAAAATAATAATAATAATAAAATAGTGAAAATACATCAAACGTAATTATTAAAATTATTAAGTGATACTTCTAAATTGAAAACAAAAATACATCTTAAAAGTATTATTCATGGAAATATCTTTATACCTAAACATTAATGTAATTTAGATCTTAATTTAAAATTTAAGTTTTAAAACAATTGGATTTATATTATGGTAATCAGATATTTTTAAAAGTAAAATACAAAAATTTTACAGCAATTTGATGAAACGCCCAAGTATTGAAATGTGTTACTGTTCTATTAGTATGAATTAATTTTGCAAAATTTGTGTAGTAGTATTGTGAAATTTAATACTACTCATTCAATTTTCCAGGTGGAATCAATCTCACACGTAAACTAAATATATATTTGTACAATTAAACTTTAAAACTATAATTTGAACATCTTTAAATCGTTTTCATGAGCAACATTTTAATTAATTACTACTTTCAAAATCTACCGGAATAAATAAAATTTTATTCAATACAATATTTACATATATATCAATTTATATATCAATATAATATCAGTAAAATATTTCAAAATACACTTTTACATCTGAATATTTCAAACAATAGCTGCTTCAGAGCACGAATTTAAAATTCCTATTCTGATCCAAAGACCAAATTATTCAATATTAAATTTTAAAATAAACGCAGTACTGGTAAGCTATAAATCATTATTCGATTTATATCTATATGTTTGACTGAGAATCTGATCTCTAACGATAGATTGCTCCTGGCAAGAAGAATGAATATTGCATAACCTAATTTGATCTGTTTTTAAGACATGTATACTTACTCAAACCCATTCCATTAAATTTATATTAGACTTAAAAAAGGAAAAATGGTATTGATCACATTGCAGTATGTACCATGTCTTACAATAAGAGGATCCGGGACGATAAAAGAGCTTTAAAAAGTGTCAAAATAAAATCCTCCGCAACATTACTTCGATTCCGCTTCACACATTAAAGTCATCTTTCACTTTTTTTTTAAAAACAGTTTATAAGTGATACTGTAATATTTTTCCTTTTTCTCCTAATACTGCTTTATCGGACAATTTTGTTTAACAATACACTCGAGACTTCCAATGTTACTGATTGCAGAATTAACTCACCATAATATTAATTATTCTCATTATCATCGGAATGAAGGAAAACGATATTATTCTGCTCTGCGGTAGAATGTCTCTTATTCCAATGATTAATGGATTCTACCCAAAGAAAAAAGTTTGGAAAAAAAATGAGACATTCTTGAATAAAATTAGATGATATTTAGCTGATTAACAAAATTTCTCTTAGTTTTTTAAGTATTTAATTTGTGACAGTCATATTAAGAAGGTGGTAACTATTCCTAATCAGACATAAAATGGACGAATCAAATTGTAAGTACAAAAATAAATCAAAAATATATTAAACTAAAAATGTGGTCGAAAATTCGATGCGACTTGCATTTATCATCCGTCTTTTAATGCATGCACATTTCATTCATAACGATAGTAACATCTGTTATTACTGTGATGTATATGTAGTAATATTTATAATTAATACGAAATGAACATCAGAGCTTCGTTACAACTCAAACATTACGTTTAATATTCATGTATTTTAAATATAAGGAAATGTAACTCCATAATTTGTTTCGTTCCGAAAGCTCAAATATGTAATTTTATATCAATTTAACACGGAAGCTTAGGTTTAAAAATATAAAAAAAAAAACTACAAAAAAATATTTCGAGGTACTTTATATATTTGCACTAAATTTTCAATTTTAACTGAAAAATTTTGTTTCAAAACAATAGTAATTCTACTCTTTAATATAAATTAATATAAATTATTAATAAACATTAAACAACGTTAAACAAATCTGATTATCAGTATTTTAAGAGAAATTAATAATAACATATATTATATTGTAAACTGTACATATCAGTATAAATGTAAAATATATTTTATGCACAAGTGTTTATATGAAGATTGCATTTAAATTAATAGTGTGCAAAATAATAAATTTGCATGTGCAAATAAACAAATAATTTAAGTTTATTTTAATACAAAATTCACACTTGTATGCACATGTATATGTGTTCATATTTAAAAGAAGTATCACACTCAGAGTTCATTTATTTATATTCCATTTTACTATAATTAATATGAATATGTATATATATACATGACTGTGACACTAAAAATTGTAACAACATTGTTTGGAATAATGTTTTGTTTCAATAGAAATATTTTGACAATAGCCTTGTTCAGTAACTTATCATAACAAGAAAATGAAACAGGTCTGTGCGTACGCGTACGTGCACACGCACACACACAAGCCCCTGCGCACGTATGCATGCACAAACACTTCCAAATAAATGTAAAAGCAGCCATTTGCATACATACATAAGTCGATGTGACATTTAATAAACACACAATTTATATGATATTTAATAAATAAATAATTGTCTATCATTTAGTAAACAATTTTTATTACGTCCACTTCTTCTATTTGCGTATTTATGCAATGACTGCTTGAAATCGCTTCGATTGTAATCCAAATTTAACCTGGATACCACTTGTTTTCTGATTTAAATTATATAGAACTTAAAATATAATCGCATGCCCTGAAGAAGTTATTCAGAAATTTTCAAATTAGCATATGCATATATTTGATATCATTAACGATGTTTTAACTGGTCACCTTTACTATGGACAATATGGTCGGACTGAAAAAGCTGTCCGAGTAAAGGACGTTCAAGATCTGTACTTACCGGTCGAGCTTATTGAAAGGCGTCAATCAAATGGGGAGGACAGGAATTGGGGAACAATGGAGTCATGGTTTTCATTGTGTTCGGTGTCTTCATTCAAATCAGGGTGATACAATTGGTCACGATCTAAGTTGGTGATGATTTAATATATTTCTCACATGAATACCCAACTTAATTATACCGATAGTCACTCCTGCTCTAAAGAGGATATGTCAATTTCCTTTTTGGATTTTTTCATGATTTAACAAATTTATAATTAGTAATATTGATCGCATCAAAAGTCATGAATGTATAGGGTTTAATGTTCGGTATCTTTTTTTGGCGAATTTTAAAAGATCAAAACACTGAATAGTTTTGATTATTTTCTATTTAAATGTTGCTTTTTTTTTGTATTTCTTGTCGTATTAAATAGCGGTTTCTGAACTTTTGAAAGTAAAAAATAGCTTTTTAAACGGTCAAAACGTATTCGCTGAAACTAAAATAAAAATCAAAAAAACGTTAAACAGAATTTATCTAAAACATAGTTTATGATATCTGCAACAAAAGAAGTAAAAAAGCACATGTGTTTTGTTTTCGTGTTTAAAATTACGCTGTTGTAATTACAGAATAGTTTATAAAATCGATAAGATAAACACTTCGATTTAAATTCCAAACCAAATTAAAAACATGACTCCGTTATGAATATAAATTAATAAAATGTATTAAAACGAATACACCTGAATTATTCAATAAGCATTATTTATTTTAACCATAAATTAATATACTTTTTTTGTATTTAAATAGTGATTCTTTTATTTTAAATCTGCTTAAAAACAATATTAATTAAACTAAGAAATACAATCCTTAAGATTTCAATGCTTCTTTTATTTGACTGTAAACTCGTCATCAAATATTGACATCGCTTTGAAACACTTTGTACGTAATAAATTATATTTCAGAATTAAAAGCTGCATAATTTTAGCCGTGACGAATCACTTTCACAATCAATTATTTTTGTGCATTACGAATATAATAAAACATATTGCTCTTATTATTAATTTATTCCTAAAATGATTATAAATCAGCATTTTTGGTAACACATTGTTAACTTTGAGTAAACATTGCTCGGAAATTTGTTTAAATTTCATAGACGAGTATTCACCAAGTTCAGAGTGAACTTAACTTTTGACAAAATTTATTTGAACTCCAGACGAAGAGTTTCTGCATATTTTGATATAAACACGATCATGGTTTATCATAAATATTCCGCAAACTTTGTGTAAAATGCCATGCGGAAATTCGACCGCGTTTACACAAAGTTTTGATAATGTTTGCAACACGTCAACTATAAAAGGCAATTCATCACGCAAAAATGAAACGCAATTCGGGCATCAGTTTCGATAATGTCCGTTATTTCAAATTTTCATTTCTGAAATTTACACCCATCGAAATCCCATCTTTCATCATCAGTTTATTTATTACAATGCATTTGCATATAATTAATTGACACAACGCAATCCTACTTAACGAAGTCAACCTTTTGGAGATTCATCAATCAACTCCCGTTGTATCGGTAGGCACTGAATACTTTCTGTAATATCTTTCACGCACGTAACAAGTTGAATAATGTAATTCGAATAATTAAAGTACAGTAGATTTATCTTCAACATTGACTGCAAATATTATTTTTGCAATTAAATAACAAGTATTATTTATCGTTTGTTCACAACCATTATTTCGATTGATCTGACCAGTCATTAATCGTGTGTCACTTACAGTAATAAAAATAAAATGGATTCTGTTATAAAACAACTGTACCACCCGTTGAGGGTGGCAGACGATCGTTATCGCAACAAAATATAAGTCTTCTGCGAGTGCTCGCAGTCCTATTTCCTTCATTACAAGTGGCAAGTATAGCAGAATGATACATCAGACTTTATAAAGTCTTTTACATCCAATTTGTTCGACACCGTTGATGTTTGTTTATTTCATTTACATATCTTTCCATTTTAAATATATTTTATCGTGCATCATGATGGTTTGATATACTTTTTATTCTGTCTTTATTTTTTTATGACACCGCCAGTTCTTATACTATAAATGCAAAGACCCGTTTTAACGCTAATGCTTATTTTCAAAAAATAGACATGACAATGAAACATATAGACATTTCGTATGAACACCTGACATGTTGCTTATTTAGTTTAGCATTTCATAGGACATTGATTTTATAATAATTAGGAAAAATATTATAAACACACTTCAATGGTTAATGTTCATATTGCAGTGCTACTGAGAGTATTAAAAATTGCTGCTTTTGCAATAAAATGACGGTTCGAGCATAGGTTTTATAATCGATTCACGATGCGTCTCAAAATACTGATTCTTTGTCGTGAAAGACGAATTCAGGAACAACAAACCGCGTTTGACTGTAGATATGAAATTACGAGAGGTCGATGTACGTGCTTTGTACTTCGCTAAGCAATTTTTTTTCCAGTTCGCATTCAATTTCCGACTACGTGTTAGTGGAAATTGGTATTGTCTTTGGACATTATTGTGCGTTCTGACCCATCTTAAATAAAACGACAAAGAGCGGTAAGACTTCCTTCAATTCCATCTACACACAAATATTTCGCGTAATGCCGTTTAAAATCGTACAGTTGTTATTAAAAATGAATCATCACTGAAAATAAAACATTAGTATTTGGAATTAATGAAACTGCAATGTTAAACATTTGTTCTATAGATTGTAACTTAAAGAAAAATTTGCATTTCCATGTCCTCGTATCACTAAAAATACAATTTTTCAACTCTAAGTGAAATATGCCTTGGGCTTTTAATACGAATGTAAATGACACAATTTGTTGTTTCCTTTGAAGCTCAAATTACATGTATTAAAAGTAAAGGAAATTCCTTTATAACATTATCGTTATGCGTTGTGAAAATCATACAATGCAAAATTGTATGACTAATTTACAAGAACTTATGGATACATATGGACCACTTTGTATAGCGTTATTATTCTTGTTTAAACATTGTTAATTTTTACAAATATATTCCGAAACCACATGCCACACAATATAACGCAAAAATTATTTTATCAATTCAAAAGTACATGAATTTAATTCGATATAGTTGTTTCGCATTTGATCTAATTGATTTTGTCATATTTGTTTAGCATTAACAATATAACTAATGCAACTTTATAACTAATGATAGGTCTGCGGAAATGTAAGAATGGATATAGGGCGACGACACCGTTCGCACGTTCGTTAATTCTATTACTTCTTATATGACGTTAACAGTACTGTTCGTTGTTCAAGATTATATGTAAGATGAAATCTGTTTTTCTTTGAAATTCAAGATTAACACAATGACTGTAAATTTAACAATCATGTATTAATTAAAAGAGGCATATCGTAAAATGTAGAATTTTCAACGTAATTTCCCGAAAGAACGAACGTTTAATTAAACACACAATTAGTCAGATTAAAATTAGAAATAACTTCTCCTTCTTCGCGACGACGCTTCGAAATTAAACTGATGGACAAATTTTCTAATTTTATTGTAAGAATCATAAATCAAGCTTATGTAAAAATGCACTAAAAATGATTAACATTCTTCTACTAAAAGATAAGAAAGGTATAAGTGCTTGTCGAAACAAAAACACCAGTAGTGGAAATACCAGGTGAAGTTTACCGGGTGTGTTAGTGAGGAAGATGAAGATATTCAGTATCATACCACTATTACATGTATCGTACAAAAAGTAACTGTAATAAAAGAATAATTTTTCATTTTGGATAAACAAATCAAAAATTATTTTTTTCCAATGGTTATAATAAGAATTATAAATATTTATCATATATTTATTTTAACAATAATAAAGTTAATTTTAAATATTTGATATCTGTTAAAACGCGTAGTCTTTCTTATTTTAATGGTAGAATAGCGTTAATGTAATATTTCTCAATGGTAAAGGCATACGTTTCTACAACAAAATTTTCTACAAAAAATGTCCTATCAAAATGTCTTACAGTAGAAAGAATTTTTCGTTCCCGAAAAACTACATATGAAATTGTTTTTCAACAATGATAAAAGTTTATTTAATTTATCAACGTATAATTTCCATATTGAAGCTTTACAAGAAATGACAAAATATAATTAAAATGTGACAAATGGATTTTCAAATAGTATGCCATACTGGTCAATATAAGAAACTCAGAATTTCCGTATTATTTTTACAGTGTATTCTTCCAACACATTTATCACTCAAAATATCAAACCATTTTACCTTCTAGTCAATTTTGGAGTTAAAATTACGAGCCGATCGAAATCCCAGCCAGTGAAACGTGAATATGAATGGTTTCGTTATGAATCTCCAAACAGTGAAGAGTGTACTGGACATTTAACCACCACAATAGAATCGAGCTTTATGCAAAGCTTTATGTCCCAAAGATGCACCGAATATATAAAATTGTTTTACGAGGAAGACACTTGTACACACATTAACCAACGCAACATAACTTAACTTTTGCAGCATGTGAAATATATTACGTCATCATTATGTATTCTAATGCTGTAATTTCTTTCGAAATCCGACATAAAATTCATAAATGATGCAGAAAATATATATAAAGAATTTTTTTTGCATAAATCGAAATAACCGGGCAGCGAATTCGTGTGAACTTCGTGTAATCATAAACGAATTATGTGCACATTATACATTATTGAAAAACAAACTACATTTAAAACATAACTCGATTATTAAAACGAAATTGAAAATCTATTACATTAAAGTGCCCATCAGTCGAATGTTTAAAATTATGCAAAGACTATTTTTTCAAATGTTTTTGGATTCATTATGCAACATACGTATAGCATTACTAAATAAAACGAGAAAATATTCGTGTTATAGATTTGTAAACCGATGAAGTTACACAGCTTTATGTTATGTTATGATGTGTAGTTCGGCTATTAAACTCAGTGTCTTATAATCAATCAGTATATTTTAGCTATAAAATGGTTTAAAAAGCATAAACATGACGGGCTTGTTATTGAAATAATATTTAAAAATAATGTAATTTATATTTATTATACTTTGTGTGTTTTTGTTTTCTAAATGTCATCTACATTTCTTACGTGTACTACTTACAACATATATTATTCGTGAAATATGTTCAGGGGCTCAGAAATTCAGCGGCGATATAACATGTTTTTGAAATTTTTAGTGTATATAATTTTAGCGTTATTTCGAAGAAGGACTCTGAAAATATTATCGAAGTTCTATAAGATAAATCTTTTAAATCGAAACGTTGAAATACCTCGAAAAATACGTAACGTGAAAATACTTCTTTATAAAGCGTGTTTGTCTTAAAGTTCATTAAATTTACCTTAGAAGGCGCCACTATCGATTAGCTCAACTTCAATGTGTGTTTTTTGATTGAAAATCTATACTTTTTAACACAATTTCGTATTATACGCCATAAAATCCGTGGTGTATAATCTACGGAGAGTTATAAATGTTTGAAATCACTATTCAAACAATTTCATCAAAATTAGATTGACTGAGGCACAGTTCTGAACAAATTTAGTTATAATTTAATTTAATTTGTTTTGTTATCAAAGGTAATTATCAAAGGTAATTATCAATTAATTTATACATATTGTAAAACAGTCATGTAAAATCTTATCAACTAATCAATATGTGTAGACTGAGATTACATTTTACATGCAGTGATATACTCCAGGCAAAAATTAATATAGGACTCGACTAGGTCTCTGATTGGGATATCCAGTTATCGGATATGTGTATAATCGGATCTTGGTCGAGTAACTATGTAAAATCTCAATCGTACATACGACGCATTTTGCACGATTCCCCTAACTACTTCGATTAGGATCAGAGAGTGACAGAACAAAAAACTGCTATGAGTATATTTTACAATGTTATCATATGTTTATGTACTCAAAAATGCCATTTCTATTGTTTATATGTATATGAATATGTTGACCCACAATTTGGATGATTCCCCACTTTGACGTGAATTAGACAGAGGGTTTACGAAGAATAGTTTCGAAATAAAAGAATGGACTTGTTTAAGATATAAATGTAAATAGAGAAATAAACAATTAAACTGTGAATGATTTAAATAAAGTGAGATGAAATTACAGATGTGTCGGTAAATATCCACAGTTATGGCACCTGTATTAACGGTTCTTAAATGTTTATGTAACATAATAGTATTGTACGCTTTTCATGTGTGTAACATTTTTCATGTATAAAGATGATTAATCGACATTTTAATTCAGTTATTGATAGTTAATGATCAGTAAAAGAATTATTATATTGCCAATATTATAAATAATCTGTTAATTGTGTTTAAAAAAATGTAAGAACATTGAAACTATTTATGCTTTTGTAAAATTCTATTATTATTAATATTATTATTGTTGTTATTCTTATTACATTTTGATATTTTGGTTTAATTTTAAAACCAACGTTTCTTTTAGAATTTATAAACAAATATTTAACAGATTCATTAAATTTTTATTTATATCACAAACAGAATTTCCGAAATAAAATTTGTATTTCTCTGTATCACTCTGTATCAACGTAATACCCGTTTTGATTGATCAAAAATTGAAAAATAAAATGAATACCTCGTTTTACTGTCTATTTTTCTATTACTTTTTTCTACTACACAGACTAGAATCTTTTACAAGTTTCACTACGGTGAGTCTTTATTAAAAATCAGATTCAGTTTTTAAACTAAATATTACTCCAAGGTTAAACAATTAATTAAATAAGTAACTACGTTTCTCCAGAATTTTATATCATCAGCTGAAGTATTAAAGTAAAAATTGAAAATTCAGTTTTCTAGTTCTGAAGTATAGTTTACGGATAAAATAGCTAAATAAGTTCTGATTACAGTTCGCCTCTTTAACCAGAATGACATAAATGTCTACTATCGGAATATTGTCTGTTTTTCCCATGTTTCGGTAAATGGAAAACGTTCAAGATGTTCTTTTAAAACTACTGAGAAACTTTTAACAGAGTTATTCAAAATAAAATGCAATCGAAATAGTATTCACTGAGAACCAGTTTAATCTACTTATTTCTTAGTACTTTTCTACTTTGCATTCGGAACTGAAAAGTAAAAAAATTACTTTAATTAATTCTCGCGATGTTCCGAATCAAATTTTTCAAAATGAGTTTGAACGAATTTCCAAACTGTGTATTTTAGGAACATTTATATCATTGTGAAAGGAAAGAAATAGTTTTACGAAACATTTGTATCATACAAAAATATATATTACAAATCAGCATATATACTCTTTTACAATTTTCACTTGCGTTCCTTTCTGTTTCTTTTTATTTCCACACTTCTTCTCCAAACTTTGCACTTTCAAAATTACAGTCATACAAATTATGTTTACTAGTTCTTTTTATACTAAAATCACATATCCAGCTGACTGCTTTCATCAAATATTTTCTAATGCAAATATTGAAGTTTAGATATAATCACACAGCAAGCTGCACCATGCAATACTAATATATTAAATTCTGAAAGCAACAATTTCTTAACTAAATTTAAAATTCACCTTACAATTTGGATAAATTAAAAAACAAACAAACAAAACAAAAACAGAACTTTTCCGCTTGAGTTTCATTTCTTTTACTTAACGTTTTCCCAACAAATGACTGCACGAAAAATAATTCTTTGCGTTAAATTGTCTTTACTCTACGACATAATATTTCCCTCTGTATTCAACTGTTTCAACTAAATTTCAGTCATAATTCCTGTTCGAAAGTTAGCGTGAAGGCTATCTTGGAGTGAATAACAATAAACAAAGTTTTATATGAAGATTTTAGGTAAAATATACACGTCATATTTTGTAAACTGGACAAAGTACAATGTGTTACAGTTCGTGATAAAGTTGAACGCACAAGACGAACTTCAACTGAAGATTGCATCACAATAGCATTCGAGTCTCTTTATTCAACGAAAATTTCTGGCAAAAGTAATGCAATATTCCTACGATTATTTTTTGATCATGTAAACTGATTTCTTTTCCCACGATTTTCCAGTATTTTCCCACGATTCGATTCCCACGAATTTCACTGATCGAAGCAATTGAATTAAAAATCGAACGGCGATAAGAATCCGAATAATCGTATGCAAAATAATAAATTCATTTGCGCGATTGTGCTCGCGTAGCAAATTTCTATGATGTTAAATCAATCCAACTCATAATTGATGTTATAATTAATCCTCTGGTAACAATAGTCGAACAGTTTTAACATTAGCATAAACTACGAGCCTAATTCCGATCGATCGAATACGCAGTTTAACGTCGCAACAATAACAAAATACTGCGACGTTACCTCAAAGCGTATTGACATTATCGGCCGGTACAAAGGACCGAGTAATTGCTTAGGTTAATTCCAACTTGCGTCGTTTACCACAAACTCCACAAGTCACAAACCCCTACATCTCATCGCCCTTCAACACTTGGTCTTATCAAGTTGTATTCAATCTCTATTTCTCCGCATTATTTAACCGCGAAGCAACACCTACGCTAATTTTGCAATCATATAATTAGAAACATAACGCATGCTTGTGAGTCCATTGAACGTTTATTGAAGCGACAAATTTTCTGAATTTGAATGCCATCAAATTCAGATTTTTATGAAATAAAATGTTATATCGCGTGGCTGAAATGCTTTCTGGAAATGCATAATACGCATAAGAGTAAGAAAACAACCAGTATCCATGTGGTTCATATCACGTAAACTTGCAATACTAAAAGGCATTTCACTGAATGAATGAAATCTCGTTTCAGAAGTTTCACTTTTGAAATCATATTTTCTGCATCTACAGTTATTAATGATTAAAAATGATTAATTAACAATAAAATATTATTTGCATATTCATGTAGATGAGACTTTAATGAGAAGTGAGAAATATATTTTATTATTTGAATTATTTTCATGATTGAAGAGGTCACTTTTACAAGTATTATGGAAGTAATTAATAGTTTTTTCTGAATAATTTTTTTGTGAAATTTAATTACTCAAAATTATAAGGCAGAAAGTGATGCAGGGTAATTAGGATAATGATTGTATAGTTTCATAGGTATCGAATTAATGTTGTACATCTTCTAAAATTATTTATTTCGAAAGGATCATCGGATTATTTAGACGAAACTTAACTAAATGTGTATGATTTCACGATAGATTAAGTTTAAATCGGTTGATTAATCTGTAGATATTTAATTGCTCAAACTGAAAATCGATTAGGAAGAAAATTAAGTTCGATATAAAAACTAATTTGCTGTAAAAATAACTTTACTGTCATGAAAGCAACCGCGTTCACTTAATAATGCAGTTTCATTATTTTCCATTCATTTCTTCCGCAAATGTCTGTACGAATGTTTAAAACTGCGTTACCAATATTAATACTAATTTAACTTTCAAGGGATTGAAATTGCAACGATAATACGATCGAATATGTAGCAATTTGAATTAACTTAAACCCAAAAAACAAGCATTCCAAACATTTTGTTAATGTTTCTTCAGAAAACAAGAAACATAAAATCAATGCTGAAGGGTTTTCAATAGAAGCGCTTTAAATATTTTCCGAACCTAAACACTGCAACGGTGTAAAAATACTTCAAATATATTTACCTCAAAGTACTTGTTTCCAGAGTGTTTATATTAATTTTAATCCAATTTAATAGATCGATAAATAGAACAAAGGGAAATACACCGGTATCTACGTGCATTCGGTTACAGTTAACAGAATTGCTTTCGGTAAAAAATAACTAATTGAAGAATTTTAACAAAATTTAATGAATTTAGTAATTAACGTCAATTTTTTAACGTTAATTAATAGACATGTAATCAATTTTTCGACTAATTAAACTGACTTAAAATTGCGATTAAAAATTAAATTTAATCATTCTTGTATATCATTATTTTTATTATTAGTTATAACATTACACTTCGACCTTATTGTAGGTACTTATCAAATAATAATTCTTTTTGTATATTTTGTATTGTTCATGTAAAAAATTATCAAAAGTCCAAAATAAGATAATCAATATTTTAAAACTAATTGTTATAAGTCAAATAGGAACTTTTAATAAACTGATAATATGATCGTTAACTGTCATAAGTCATGATAAAAACTGAATACAATATAGTCGAAATGCAATGTTACAACTAATAATAAAAAAATTGTTTGCACAATAATGATTAAATTTAATTTTTAATTGCAATTTTAAGTCAGTTTAATTGGTCGATAAATTGATTACATATATATATATATATATATATATGTATATATTTATGTTAAAATTTGTTTGGAAAAGTATCAGTGCACTTTTAGTAATTTGCTGAATTTTTTCTGGTAGCATTAGTAATTCCGCGAATTCAACGTGATTCGATTCGTACGTTTAGCAAGGCGACC
>JABFOX010001317.1:0-13314 GCA_022817665.1 Axea sp. ZL-2020
TTTATGTTTTAATTTTTTTTTTATTCAAAACTGCATATTACATTTATTCACCATTTTATGAAATATTTTAATTGTGTTATTACCTGTAAATTGTTAGAACATAAATAAATTGAATTTAGGTAATTTAGTGAACTAATATTAAAAAACAAACATCTGTCTTAATTCATGACTAAATCGATTGATATTGTTCAATAATATCGTTTTGAAGGCAAAAATAAATTAATCGTTCTCGTAGAACGGTATATGTAACAATCAAATGTAAGTTATAAAAGTTATCGCGAAAGGTCGGAAAGAATCGCTTGTGCGCGGAGACAGTTGAACTAATCTCTTTTCGCAAAAGATGAATTTGATTGCTCACTGCATATAAATAACTGATCAGCATAAAAACTTCGAGGCGCCTGACGCAACAACTATTCACTTACTTATTGATGAGTTCAAGGAGTAATTGTGAAATAAAATGCCATTGAGCAATTTTTCCCGTAATTTATAAAAATTTTAATATAAAATATTGTAGAAATTTGTGTGTAATGGATAAATTAGTTCAATTCATACGTTTGGTAAATAAATATAAAAAAAAACTTTTTTTTATCTAAATTGCATTAACAAACTATAAAATAAATGATAAAAATTATAATAAAATATAGAGTGAAAATTAGAATGTATTATAACGAAATATGACATTCTAGATAAACATGATTAATCCTACTCAAAAATGTATTCTGCAAAACATTTATTTAAACTTGTACAAAAGTTGTTATACGATACAGCAAATTTGCTTTTTAGTTTTTAATTGAATGAAGTTCCATGTTTGAAACTTCATGCACATAATTTTCGTTAGTCACAAATTTGACAAAATATGGCATGATATGATCAAATTACTAATATGTTATTATAATTTTCAACATATCTCCTTTCTTTGCGTTGAAACTTATTAGTCTCACAAAGCGGAGCACATAAAAAATCGTGACATAAATGTTACGAAAAACATTCTTTCCTTTTTCTGAGAGGTTTAATTATTTTTTTATGAATCTCTATAAACAATAATTCACTAACAAATTAAATGATATCGAAACATGATATCACTTTCGTGATGATATTATAAACGTTAAATAATGATTTCATTAATAATAATAATTAAATAAATATATATTAAACGGATGTTTATTTTGAAACAACAACTGTTTACAATCAGCAAAATTTACATTAAATTAATAATGTACATAAATAAAACACGTGGCGTAAAATAAATAATGCGACATTGTTACACAAACACGCAACCATGTTTACTCTTAAAATGATGTTCACAATAAACATCAATTTAACAAATATTTGTTTACTAATATATACTTATTCTTATTTACTATGTATGACATAGTCACTTAAAAATTCAGTGGAAAAATATGTTTTCCAATTGAAATATCATACAAACTTATATTATCATTTATATGATAATATATACTGATTATATATCATCAAAATCCAAGAAACTTGGCACAGAATTTTACTCATAAAAATAACTAATTTTTTTGAACAATACTTCCAATTGTTTACGTGCAGCTAATATTTTAATTTTATTTTACGCATCAAAAAGTTTAACTCATCGAGCACTAATTGTACCACTTGATTGCGGCATCATTCAAATGGTTTGTCGTGAACCTTTCGGTATGTACACTTTTTGCATAACGAGAACTTTTGACATCCGCGAACAAAAAGAGCTTCGTTCTTCTGGAGTCAAAAGTTAATTCAACCTTAAGTAACTTCAATCCAAGTTGCAGAAAGTAATTATATGCCCAAAGTGACAGTCAAGATGTACTTTATGCCACGATACCCCATCTCTGCTCTCGGCAACATATTCAACAATTTTATCGTGCGCATTCTTGCCCGAAATATTTCACAACAAGATTGCCAACGCACGAAAGATCTTATTAAGATACATCTTTTACTGGAATAAACTTCCGGTGTGCAAATGAACGTTACGCAAAACTCATTAGGGGGTGTATTTTGCTGTTTACTTTACAGGGCACAAACATTTAAAGGCGGCGAGTCGGGCATCGCAGTACCGGATGTAGTTTGCAATCAAAAGTCTGTGGGAATTAGCGTCGATCTTAACACTTACGAGCCTCATCTTCTGGCTGGCACGATGGCTCACATGATTGGCCATAATCTTGGGATGGCGCATGACGATGGCCGTAAGTTTCTCTTTAACTTCAATATGCTTGATCTTAAAATTTAGATAAAAGATACATTTATGTAAGAAAACGTTTCTTTCTTTTTGTAACCCTTTATTCCGAACGATATTTTATTGTGCGTATAAATGGGAAATCTTCAATAGCAAATTAAAAATGAACTTTGTTTTTATTAATGCACATATGGAAAAATTTACCGCAACTTCAAATTCAGTCACGGGAAAGCCATATGGCGAAACATTTATCGCAGGCTTTAGTCTCAGAATCCTCACAGTCTTAGCTATAACTGCCATGAATAATACCGCAATAAACGGTTTTATAAAGCGAATAAAATTTTACTTCAACTGATTTTGAATCGATGTTTGAATTCAATTTAGTTATCCAGAATATTGCGCGTTGCTTAAATTCTCATTTGATTTTCACAACTTTAAATTATACACCGAGTGATAGTCAGCCTTAAAATCAAAAATTTACTGCCACTCAATACATGCATTATGATTTAATCTTATTCAAATGTAAGACTTCAGATAATCGAATTAAACAAATGGATTTAAAGTGAGCCAAAGAAGATTTGTTTTTACTTTATCAAATTTTGTACTGTATTTAGTATTTAGCAACTATGGCTAAGTCTCTGGACATTCTGTAGGTACGAGTTGTGACAGAAACTTTGCAACAATTCAAGTCACAATATTGTTAACCTGTGGATTTTTCTCAAAAACCACAATATGAAACTATGACAAAGACTGTGACTACTATAATAGAAAGCGTGGTCTACAGCCGAAAAATGATCAAAACTCACCCACAAGTCAGGCTGCAGTAAATTCTTCCCACACGGGTAGGTCCAATCTGAAAAATATTAAAGCATATTGCATTAATAATATATAACATGTTATTATACAATATTACTGTTAAATTGCATTAAACTTCAATGCGTAACCTCATTTAGCGCAGTATTGTAATTATATAGTATTATCGAAAACTTCCGATAAGTTCTTCATTTGCAAACTAATTAAAATAAAACGATTAAAAGCGAAATACTCAACACATACATATTAATATTTTTATCTCTGTTCTGCGCCATAAAGCGCTTCCAAGAAGTTTTCAGTCTCTTAATAAAAGCCAAAAACTTTTGACCAACTTCATCAAAATAAAGGTGTAAAACAGTTTAAGAAAAAGCTTTTTACTTCGACGAGTTAAAGAAAAGTCTTGAGTCATAAAACATCTATATATTATCCATTAACAAGTTTCTATTGAATTACCACGATTTATCTTTTTATCGCAGTACAACAGATTGATACTAATTATTAATAAAAAAAAAAAACAATGCAAAATTGCTCCCGAGTTCTTTTTTTTTAGTCCTCAAATTTTTTCGATTACTTTACTTCGCTTTTCTCATGAAATGATCACAAATAATAATAAAGTTCATTTAAAGCAAACGTGCATTTAAACAAAACAAAACGAAATCGATCTTTTTTCTACTTTCATTGTAATAATTACTCGACAATAATTATTGAAACGCTATTCAAGAAATCGTCATTTATGTACCGTTCTGCTGCAAAATACAGTACACGCATTAAACGTCAGTTTTTCCTGATTTTATCAAATTCATTTTATCAGTGAATCGGCACGCAAGGTGAAGCAAGAATCGGTCAATAATTTATACTGAACTCTGCCGTAATTAAAAACAACCTAATTTAAGTTTGAAGAGGAAATGATTCGAGTATAATACTTGATAATGACGACACTTGTTAAGAATATTTATTAGTCGTTACTTGTCCGCTAATCAAAATTCATTCAATTATAAATATGTATACATACACTCATAGACACATCTATGTGTATAATATTCTACTCCTTATTTTTCCTTACGAGGAGAAGCAGAGTAATATTGACGCAAGCGCTTGCACTTTCCGTATCCGGTTACGTCATTCGAGCGAAAACTAAAACGAATGGCTATTCAGAGAACGCTATGAACGTTTTTTTGCAGGAGAGGGCTGTCACTGCCGTGACTGGCACGGTTGCATCATGGCTCAATCCATCGTCGGTTTGGAGAACGTACAGCCTTATACATTCTCCGAATGTAGCAAAATGGATTACATAGAAACTCTCAAAAACGGAATGGGTTTGTGCCTATTCAATAAACCGAACGAGGTGAGTATTTCAAGAATTCCAATTCCTTCAGTTATTTAACAAAAAGAAAGCGATGTAAACATCATTTCCTTTTGTTAGTATTAATTAAAAGACATTGCAAAATTACAACGCATGACATCGGTGCATGCTTTTTGCTCCACAGAGAAGAAATACAGGGGATAGATTACTTTCACCTCCTTTTTTTACAATTCACTATTAAAAATACTACAGTTTGCCCGAAACACTTCATTCTCCATTAAAAAAATGTCGACATCTATATAAATTTATAATAATATAAAAATAACGGCTAAAGTTCATTAAATGGGTAATGAACTCTTAAAAATATCCTGCAAGGTACAAAGGAGACCTTTAACAGTTAGGTGATTGAGCGTTAAATTAAAATTGAAAATTTCTAAAAGTGCGGAGGTTATGGTGATTGACGAAAATCTTTATGCACGGAAAGAAACTTGCGAGTGTACTTTTCCGTACGACTACGATTTGGAATTACAAATTATGCAGCTACATTTCTTTATTGTCATAATCATAGTTTTTACCATTACAACTAAAAATGTAGTTGTTGTGAATAACGCGAAATGAGTAATTCAGCAATATCAATATAAAAAGGAATATTTCATTTGCAGTCAGTTTCTCAAGCACTTAAAACTGTTTACCATTGTAAAAAAGAAAGGTTCTTTATAACTTATGTTTTTATTAACTGTAATAAAATATAATGCTGGTGTTATTGTTAACCATAATAATATATTTCATGCGGTAATAAAATAAAATAATTTTTATATTAATGTACTAATAAACAAAATTTAGGTCTTTTCAGGAATTGTAGCAATACGAAATATATATTGAATGAGTGAAAATGCGATAAAGAAAATAAACCTTGAATCAAATGTTCTTAAACTTCATAAAATTAATATATTTTTCTCATTTACTCAACTTCGTAAAGAACAATTTTTTGATGAATTTGATGTATTTTGACATTAATCAAAATTTAAAATACAGATCAAATATTTTTTTAAAATGATATTAAACTTTTGAGCATCCAATAATATTACACTGTAGTCGTTAAAACGCGAAAGTTTGAAAATGAAAATTCAATTTATAATAAATGTCAATTTTTTTACATTCACAATTAAACATATTTATGGGATGGAAATGTAATAAATTTTAATGTAAAAATAATTTATTGATAAAAATTGCATGTACTGGATCCATTTTTTTTCTTTTTTCGTAAAAGAAAATAATATATATAAAAATAAATTGTTTGTATTATTTTCAAGTTGAAATAAAATATATGCGAGTCCAATTCTATAGAAAGTAATGTTTTCAGTTTTTTTATCATTTCAAAAATCCTAACATATAATGTATTTTTCAAATAATTTTACTTGCGTCAAGCGTACAAAGAATTCAATCTAAAACACATTTGAGTTGCATATTTAAAAAATGTAATCTTGATACATGCAGGGTACCCTTTTCACTAAAGCCTGATACTCATAAAATATTTTCTACTTAACTCAATACAAAATTCTTTTAACACTACTGTAATTCATGAATATTTGGCTTAAATCATAAAAAAAATCCGTTACAACGAAAAACTCTTAATATTATATAAAAACTTAATATTGCATATTCTTCTGCTATGTCTCAAAGAATTAATCTAAAAAAATGCAGTCAGTGCATGGACAGTAGAATGGAAAAATGCAAAACTGTATAAACGTTTGGAAAGTCAGCTAAATGGTTTTATATTTATTAAATTAATAATTTTTGTTTGAGTAATTCAACATATATATATAAGTAGAATTTAAAATAAAAAAATCATAATAATTTAATGTAATATTAACGTACAAAAAATAAAGACTTATAAAATAATAATGTAAGAAAAGATCCAATTGTAAATACGTTAACTACCATAGAAATGGTAATTATAATAAAGAGTACAATGCCTAAATTGTACAAAAAAAGATATCATCGTATAAAAAAGCAATTAAACCAAACATTTCTACATGATATTTTTCCCTTCGAGATATCTAACTTGACGATATCTGTAAATTCATACGTGCTCGTGTAAACAAATGTTATGCCATTAATTGGTAATTGCAAATCAATATTCGAATTCACCATGCGAATTTCAGTACGGAACCTACAAAAAATACTAACACCATTTTTACACATTATTTTAAATCACAATGATTTCATGTTGCGTAAAATATTTTTCCGATTGTACTTTATTATTTATACTTTTTTTTATATTCCCTACAAAATGACACATTTTCCATCAGTGACTTTTATGATGCAAATAATCTTTAACATTTTTACTGCATTAAGTTGCAGAAATGATCAAAGTGCGAGAAATTACGTCGCGTTACAATATCACGTGAATATATTCCTTGACGTTCGTGCATCAAAACAGAAACAATTTACAACTAAAGACGAGTTAATTAACCAACACTGCAGTATCCGAATCGTTGCAACCAACCTGTACAATCTCTCGATCGCCTAGCACAATCAAAAACTATGACAAGCAATCAACTTTAATTAACGAACTTTTTAATTAAAAGCAAGACAATCATCTAAACCTTATTAATACAATTTCTGTTCCCATTATTGCCGTAATTCGTGTAATTTAAGGTCGTTTGACGCGATGTATCGAGTATTTAATTGACAAAGTTGTTCGCTATGCATTCAATTCAACTTGCAACATTCGCGATCAATTATGAAGAGCGTATATAATCATCGCTATCTTGAATATCGTAGATGACGGGTTAATGTTATTTTAATACGTACTACAAACTTTTGTTCGTGAACTTTAAAAATGTGTTGCAAAATTTTAATTTAACAAAACCCTTTCATTAAAAACTTCTTTGCACAGTGTAACGCACACGCTTTTGTTTCTAAATTGAAATTATTTTGATGTTCGCCCGTCAACTGTATTTTCAACTGATTCGAGAAAACGCCCGACGCCAATTTATTTTAAAATTCACAAACAATTAATATTGCAATTCTAAAACGACGCCATAAATTTGAACTCCGCTAAGCATTTTCGTTTGAAATTTATTTTGTCAAACGCAAATAGCAAGTCTTGCGTCGAAGAACGACTCACTTTAAATTTTTAAGCGCTTTTGCTTTACGTGCGTTTTTGCGACTTTTAGCGACCTTTCGGTATACTTTCCTCTGAGAAAAGTGCAAAAAAACAGTTTGAAAATTCGTATAATGAAAATGGATTCTGCATTGCAGGTGGAATTAAGAAGATCTTGCGGTAACAGGGTAATAGACGATGGGGAACAATGCGATTGCGGTACCATTGACGAGTGCCACCACCACGATCCATGCTGCGACCCCATCACTTGTAAGCTCACCACCGAGGCGGAGTGCGCTTCCGGCCCCTGCTGCAACAACTGCAAGGTCTGTGTTAGCCACAGCTTTTAGTCGAGTTCTTTCTCTTGGGATGCGTTATCCTGATCTATCGCGTACACGCCCAACGAACATTCCACGTTCCTCAACGTCGCGGATCCTCCTCCTGTCTTACTTTACATTTGCTCCGTTGTTCGTTATCGTTAAGAAATGGGTCGCTGAGGTAGTTTAGTCAGGATGCGATATATCGTAACACAGACTAAAAGATAAGAAAATTTATGCGCCATCGAAATGTTGCAGTGATTACAGGAATTGTTTTCGATTAACGGAAAATGGCTTTAATTAAATTGGTTTGCTAATTGTAAATTTTCGAGAGATTATTTTAACCCGTTCCCATTTTATTCTCATTTAACGTAATAAATAAAGTTTTTACCGCAAACATTCTCTTCAAATATTTATAGTCTTAACATATGCATTCTTTTTAAAAAGATCAACAGTATTAAAATATCGAATTAATACTTGTTTATTCCGCACAAATGTTTTATATTTATTTAAGACGCGTGTGATCAATTAAAAAATAAATGCTTTTATTTCTGTTTGCTGATTCGCGTGGATTTTGTTTATTAAATGTGCACAAAAGTAAACAGTTTTAGAATATCAACGTTTCGTTCATATATTCCTTTTTCCGTTTAATGTTTTTATTGCGCAGCGTTTTTAAGAAGCGACCAGTCGAGATAAAATTAGTTCAAAGTATTATTATTCAGAAAAACATTAATTAAATAACATGGAACTTTTGATTATTCAGAATTTTAGTTACAAATGAAATCAAAGTATAAATCAGATTTTCAACTCAAAAACTTTAAATTGTTATTATTCGAATAATTATAAAACTTGCATAATGCAGAATCCCTCTTTTTTACTGTTTTCTTATGCATGAAATATCGGAAACTGGTTCAAAGATTAACTCTCATTCTTTTTTAATAATAAAATGTACTAAAGATTTTTGAAACAACTTTTCGCAATAGTAAAAGCGACCGTAAAAAATTATTTTTATAGAAATCTATTCGAGAAAACCGAATCTATATTTCACGGTGTTAATGAATGAAAAAATCTAAATTAATTTTATTTATATGACTTGCGCTTAAATAATGTATATATAATATTTCACAATAATATTTCTATACAACGTGCGTACAATTTATCAGTTTATTTACTCATATCAATACACAAAATCTAACTCTACCTTTTTCACACTAAAAGTATCAGAAAGATGAAATGAACGCGTTTCATTTCCCTTCATTATTCGTTTACATTATTATTTAAGAAATCGAAAATTAATATTAAAAATGAAATAAAAATGATTAACTTTTATTTGTTGTTAGAATTTACAAATGCTGCTATTCATTTTTATGTAAAACATGCCGGAACAATTATTCATACAAAATTTAATACATTTAGACGATTGGAGGATGTAAATTATTAAAATTACAGGCAGCATTTTCATACAATTTTATACTCTGAATGAAACATACGCACATTCAAAGTAAACAGATACATTTTATTCAGCATACATGAATAAAGTATCATGAAACTGCGCCAAATGTAATTACATTGAATTAAAATTGATTATATTTAAAACTGTGTAAACATACTGTTCCGAGTGTAAAGAACTTTGCATTGTTCTCAAAATTATAATATTTCAACAATTTCGATTAGATTGTACAATGAAAACTAATAACAGCAAATGTTCACTTTATTAGTTGTTTTCAATGTTTTGTTTCATAACACAATGGACGTTAAACTTACATTTTACGTTAAGATATGCAATTTACACTGCGTATTCAAACTGTTGTTTAGATCGGTAAAACATTGTTTTAACACTCCGCAAACAGTCAAACATAATTACATCGGTAAAGTAAATAATAATAATAATAATAATAATAATACCGACTAATGAATATGGTGCATCATATTAACATTTTAACTCGCTCGTCATCAGAAATTGCCACTAAAAGAGCAATCTATTTTATATCAAATGCTCAACGACGATACACGTTGGGATTTCGGATAAGAATAATATAGATAGTTTAATAGTACGATCTTAAGTGACGCAGGATGAAATGGCTGACTGGAATTTTGCTTCAAAACAACAATTTAACCAACTGTCGTAACCATTTCTTACAGCTGCTGGGTCGTGGAGTTGTATGTCGCGAGTCAACTAACGAGTGTGACTTGCCAGAGGTGTGTTCTGGTGACACAGGCCAGTGTCCCATGGATGTCTACAAAAAGAACGGCAGCCCGTGTGCAGACAATTCCGGTTATTGTTTCAACGGAATCTGTCCTGCTGTGGATTTGCAGTGCGAGGAAGTTTGGGGTTATGGCGGTAAAGCTGCGGACAAACAATGCTTTGAACAATTTAATTCCAAAGGATTAATCAGCGGAAATTGCGGAACCGATGTTTCAGGTCAACTGATCAAATGCGAACCCGAGTAAGTTATCTATGGTATTTATCTGTCCCACGTATCGACGTAGAACGCACGCTAAGATCTTCCAATCTTTTCATTCACTTTGATTTTCCCCGACACGAATCGACCGCTGACTCTTCCTGTTTGCCCCGTTTTCTCACGCTTCACATTTTTCCCAAATTCACCTTTCACGAATTCCACCAAAAATCTTCTTTATATCTTGATTTTATTCTTTTATTTTACCCAAGAAGTACAGATGAAATACGACGCTTTATTATTTCTCATCGAAAACCTGTTTGATGGAGCGATTATAAGCAGACGATGACATTTTCGAGATGCTTATTCTACACTGATAGAAAATATTTCTCTTGGGAGAAAAGTACTTTTAAAAATACGCTTTTAGAAAAGTGCTCTTGTATAAAAAATATGGCTCGAAAAGGGAACTGTCAAAGGAAACTGTTAACCATCACAATGACATTAACAATCTCAGTAATGTTGTTGAAATAATATAATCTGAATTATTTGTATCTATCAAATGTCAAGAAAGTATTGATACGAATGATAACTATACATCATAATTGATGTAATCTTAAAATTGATACGTTCGATTGTTGATGGTGACGGTGTTTAACAACTACCCTGATGATATTAAATTTTAACGATAGTAAAGTAGATTTTAATTTACAAATATTGCTTTTATTTAGTAAATTATTAAATTTACTAAAGAGAGTGAAATAAAGGCTAATCTGACAGAATAATTGCATCAATATTAACTGTAATTGTATAACAAAAGAAAAATAAATGAAAAATAAGCACATATTTAAAAAAATGTCCAATTTATTTTATTTAGAAAAATATATTATAAATTTTAATAAAGTATTAAATAAGTCAAAGCTTTTCGTTGATAATCGCAATAATTTAATTATTACAATTTCTGTTGTGTGACAAATATTATAAACATTGTAAGAATGATGTGTAATTTATTTACGTATAATTGAATCGTCTGTCATTCGAAAGATTCTTAAACACGAATACATCGATTTACTATTTATCATTGGCATTTATATTTCAAGATCAGTCTTATTATACATTATCAATTTTATTCATAATTAATGATATTCCATTTATCACTTCATATCATTAATAATTGATTTATCTCGCAAATATTTTATTACCAATTACGTACAATTAACTTTGCAACTCTGTTGGATTATTTTTGGAGCACGACCTCTTTTTCCACTGCACAAGTTGACTATCTATTCTATCTTTGTTGAAAAATAAACAGTTTCAGAATATTAAATGCATACCGATTGAATTGTTTCGGTAATTAATCTTGTTTCCACTGAAAGTTATTCTTGATCTTTGTTTCAATAAATTTTTATAATAAATGATCAATCCATCACTACCGGATATTATTTTACAATCATTTATTCGCTTTATTTTAATGTTATTGAAATTAATAAAATTTCTCGAGATGTAACATCATTAACATTTTTAACATTGTTTTTGAAGTTTGACAAATCTTCCGACTTCGTACAGAAATCGTACAATCTCTTAAAATTTATTTCCATTTTCATTCTGATTATATATGTAATTTTTTTGTAACGTAAGATTATCATAAGTGTACACAGTTACAGGCGCACTCAATTTTGACGTATTATTTCTATATTCGACAGCTTTAACTCCCTCGGTAATCGACACATAAGTACAGTATCAAATAACGTATAAGCGTCTCTTCTTACAAATGTTTACTACTTTCCGATAAGCAAACGCTCACCCTTGATTGAATTTGTGGATTAACTTCAAATGAAAATACAGTCACGAGAATCTGTTTTCTTGATGCGATTGTGAATTTATTACGAAATTTCATGTCAAAAGCATATTATTTTAGTAAAAAGCTGTCATTAACATTACTGCGGATCGCTGATATTTTTAGCACGAAAGAATAACTGTTTGTTTTTTGCCTTAAAGTGCATGTACGATGATCAAATGGAAAAATCAATATTCGTCATGTCAAACAAAATAAAGATGCACATTTATATTTCCGTTACAACGAAACATATAAATGCAATATTTAAAACAAATACGAAATCCACGTAGCACAAGTAGAAATGTTAAAAATATCGTCTTCCGTAATACTCACAATAATTTCTTTTATGGCTACGATAATCATTATACTATTGTTAAATAGAAAATCCGAATTCGATGATTAACATTTAATTGCAACTTAATGTATTATGTGTAAAATTCAGACGATCTCGTAATAGCAGAAAAATTATTCAGAGCGTATTAAAGTGATTTCAAATTTAAATAGCTATTACGTTATTTACAAGGTTTATACATTAACATAATTTATGACATATACTTTTCAGCAATAAATCACGTTTATGTATATTTGATAAACTGACCGTTAAAGCACAGTTCGTTATTACGAATTGTAATAATTTATTATTGCTGCATTTAACAAAGTGTGCCGAAAACTTAAATATATTTTCAGGTTCAAAGCAAAAATTATACAAATAACGTACGTATGCTTTTGAAAAAGAAATTACATTATGCGACATAATTCTTACGAAATATAGTTTGTAAAAAAATATGATACTAAGCACTGACTTCAAACAAAAACAAATACGTTTTCGCTCATTCATCGAATTTAAGCATACTTAATTTTGTTCGTATTACTTTAAAATGAACAGCCGTCTTAATCACTCGTCTTAATTTTGAACTGGAATAATGCTGATGGAATAAAACACCCGTTACCATTCGTTCGAGATTATTTTTTAAGGACAATTCTTTGAAAATAATCCCACGAGACGCAATGAATACACCTCTCGTTAATTGTCCATATTTAATTAAAATTCCATATCAATAATCAATCCTCGAAGACTACTGCTTTTCCATATTGATCCCCTTGACAGAAATCTTTATTTTACTACTGCCGTGTTTTATTTCTCAACCAGTACAATTGCCCAGCCCATCTGCCATTATAACACGCGGGCATTTTGCGAGAGCATTTTTTTTTTTACAATTTAACGACACATTTGTTTCGATTTCGGTTTATAACCACACTTATAGGATTTCCACGATAATAATAAACCGCATTTATTATGTCGCTGAACGCGCTTGTTCTTTATTCTCCTCCTCACTCGGCGTTCGCCTTTTTTCTTTAT
>JABFOX010001318.1:0-13313 GCA_022817665.1 Axea sp. ZL-2020
CCAAGTCTGAATCATCTTACGATTGTCCACAAATTAAAAACGGAGGTGTGAACGTGAAATTTCTGGATTTTATTTTCATTTGAATGCTTATCCAACGTGACAATTAAAATGATTAGTAGGTATTACAGAAAAGGCAAAGAAGCACGAAAGTCTCACAAAATGTACAAACGCTAGTTTCCGCCGTCTTGTTCGGTCTTTTAATTTCACTACGTTAGAGAAATAATTGCGGGATAATTGATTAAATCTGGCAACCGTGTAAAACAGTACTCATATGTTAATTCCATCCCCGTTGTCGGTACTCTTTAGATATCGATGCCTATCATAACTGTCGAGATAAGAGTGAATGAGGTTCCTAAATATGGCGCCGAGGTCACGCGGTTACGAGTCGTCGAGAAATCAATATGGCGGTTAAGAGTCGGAGCACCGCGCGTGTTTTCTTTCTCGTGACGTACCCGGTGCGATAATGCGTAGAAACAGGGCTCGCGATTGCAAAGGCTCGGCTTTGCGGCAGAGAAGGGAGAGAAACAGAAGCAGGCCAGAAACCCAGCAGGGTTACGGACGAATCGTTGGAACCGCTCTGGAAAATCAATATAGAGTAGCGTGCGGACGACGCGTGGTTGCTCTACTGGCTTTCGACGTGGAGCCGAGTTTCCAGCCATTATTACTCTTGCTTTTTATTAGCGCCTCCAAACCGATTGTCCAGGTTGACCAAACTCTTTACTTTCAAAGCCACCTAATAACCCGTACTCTTGAATTCAACAGTCATGTGATATCGGGCTTGCCAGCTGCATCATCTTCAGGGCCAAATTAAGCTTTTACAATCTGATTGAGGCTCGTGGTTTTGGCAAACTTTAAATTTACTTCAATTCAATTTACAACTTAAATGCTTATTTCCTGTACCAAACAAATTGAGATAAGAAATTCTTATACTCGGCATTAATACAGAAATATCTATAATGAACTGTATGATATTTCGATTATATAAACATAATTCTGTAAAATATGCAATTTTATGTTTTATTATAACTTTTCGTCCCAACTGTTAAATATCACAACATTGTAATCTAACAAATATGATAAAATTTTTATTATAATCAGTTTCTATAATTATACCTGTTTAGTCTATTAAATTGTTGGAAAATGTTCACTTACCATGGTGCTGCTATCTGATACAAGAATTTTTCTTATATAACTTTTGATTGTGTAGATATTTGAAATTCAGATATAATCACAAATCTATTACATAAATAAGAAAAAAAGATTAAAAACTCTGGATGGACGTTGTTTAAAGGTTTTAATAAGGTTAAACAATTTTTTACTGCACTACTCCTTTTTTATGAAATTCTAACAGGAAATTGTATTTAAGTTGATTTATTTCAATCCCTACGTTAATGCCTCCGATATCGAAAACGTTCTGTTGAGATATTGTCTTGCAATGTCAATACATTTGATGGAATAACTATGCTATTATGAGACGAAAGGATACGATTCAATCAATAAATTGTTTTCCAGTTTCATAATCGTGGAACAATTTTATCTCAATAAAATTTAATACTGTCGTATTACTAGATATGCGTGAAAAGTAATATATATATAAAGGAGCATTCATAAAGTAATTTGCATAATAATTAATAAAGTTCAACCTTTATTATAATTCGAATGTTTTAAATGTAATCATTGCACCTCAATGTTCATTCAACGTGATATATAAAACAAACTAATAAAAAGGATAGTGTATTCAGTAACATAATGAAATAAACATTCATATTCATAATTATTTCATTTGGTTTAGTTACGATATTGTATTATAAATCTAAACGTAATTAGAATTGAAGGTATATTTTATTTAAGCTTAATGGAAATATTTAAATTTTTTTTTTATCAACAGAATTTCAATTAAAAATATTTGTAAACATTTTTCTATCGTGAAAAATCAATTAAATCTAATTACTTGTTTTTAATTAGTGAGGATGTAAATATTAGTTATTTTTATTTTAATTTTGCGTGTATTTTTGAAGGAAAATTTATTACATACACAAAATTATGTGAAATTTTTTGATAAATTATAACTTCAGAATATATTTTACTGGGAATGCAAAAACTGCTTCCGAAGCTATTTTAAATCAAATGCATTTTTAGAATGTATAATCATGTAAAATACATGAAATTATTTTTTTTCTCAGTTGAAACTTTTTATCAGTTAAAATATGGAAAACTTGTACTGAATGTAATTTTGTAGATACAATAAATGGAAAATAAGTTTTCTAAAATGCTATTGCTTATTAAGTGTTATTTAAACACCATGTGAACGTTAACTTGAAAACATTTTGTCTTATACATACAACGTTATTCGTAAGATTATTATTTGTGCAGATAAAACTTTGAATACCATGTAATTCACGGACCAGCACGATGTTACTGAATCTTTGATGTTTAGTTTCTAAAATTTGTAAGAAAGTTGTCGAACTATCGCACGTGATTTCCGATTTAAAAATACTTGTTCCTCGATACAATTTTAACTTTACCAAAGAAATTAAAAAAGTAATCGTTTCTATTCAATGTGTTCAAAGTTTCGATAGATTTTGAATTTAAAATTAGAGAAAATTGAAATCCATGTGATCATAATATTTCATGCAATATTATACAGTAATAAAAAACTGATTGATATTTCCTTTTAATTATTATTTCATATTATCTTTTTATATAACAAAAAAGAGAAACAACAGGCTATTACAATAAACGGACGTACGCAGAAATAAATTATTTTGAAAAACATGATTCATATTTTGTTGTTATTCGAAAGCTTAAAAACAACATTTTTTATTACGTTATAGCATAAGCGGAAATTGATTTTGAGAGATGTTAGGTACGAATCAGTGATTTATTGTAAACGATTGAATAAAACTAAACACGTTGTTCAGTTGCGATTATATATCATTTCAAACAAAATAAAAGATGTGATAAATTAGCATTTATTAAAATACAAGTCAAGTATTTCAACATGTTGATTATCAACATATAGGAATTCGATATGATAGAATTGTAAAAAATGCCCATTTAAAAATTGTATGCGACAATACATATGATTAATATATATGGATTAGATATGTTAGTATGTATGTCATATGTAATTTTTAGCTATGTCATGATGCATTTGCATATAACAATAAAAATTAATTCAGTCGTTATTTTTACGTATAAAAATATTTATACGTTAGCGAAATGATACCATATTTTGATCTTTTCAGATGTATTAAACATAAATCATGCAGTGGAAATGCAATGTAAATTAGCGACGTTGACAAATTAACAATTAAAATTAACTGAATTTCATTTTTTTCACGACATATAGTGATAAAAAATGTTCAACATTTGACAAAACGTGCATTTCTTTGTTTACAGCGTATTAAGTCTGTTGCTTATAAATATGCAACTTTCATTTGCTATGCAAGTCAAAATATGCAGCATGTGTTTAAAAAATATCGCGACACCATTAAATTTATCACGCTTTAAACAAAATTCGATCGATTTTACAGATTCATAATTCAGTTTGGTTTCGTATTTATTATTATAACTTTTAATAATGTATGGGCATAAATATTTTATATAATTCTTTTGTTTCGTATTAAAATTTGTAATTTTATTAATGAAGATACACTTTGCATAACGGAAATAATGTAATAAAGGGATAAAAATTGGAATTATACAGATATGTGTGTCCGTATTGGAATGCCTGTATTATGGAAAAATACGGATGTTTGATATAAAAATTGAAATTCTTAAATAATTATCATTGATTAATATTTTACAAGTTATATTCACATCATTTAACATTCCATCACTTTTATACAGATTTAATTTAACAGGCTTGTATATCAATTAGTATTTTATTTATATGTTTATTGATTTAAAAATACCATTCTTATGTGAGTTTTCTTCAATTAATGTATCATAAAAATGTGATTAAGCAATCTGTTGTGTTTATACCGTATAAGTTATAAATGAGCGATTTATCGTGTTTCATCATCTTTCATGTCAATTTCATCAATCATTTTAATGTCAAAATTTGGAGACTGTTATTTTTTTTAACGTTTATAATTGACAAATACGTGTAGAAAATCAGTATGATTGGGTGTTATTTTTTCAAATATACAGTGTTTAATAAAGGTTCAAATAAAAATAAAAATAGGTCAATAAATGTCCCGTATTTCATCTACAGTCTAGATTTTAATTGCAGATTGAACCGATTTTGAACCACCGGGTAACAAAGAATTTTACAAACTTTAGCAATAATGTCATTTAACTTCATAAAATTATCCACCAAATATCCATTTCACGTCGAGTCGATGGACAAAATCAAAATTTACGACGTTCATTTGGTCGACTCATAATTCAAAACGGAAAAACAGGATGCATAAAAAGTAACATATTGCAAATATACTAATTAGTGTATGTATAATAAATGTTAAGTATGACTACATAAAATTTCGAAACTTAGAACACAATACCAGCATAAAATCTATTTAATATAATATTTGCCAGCGAAAACAAAAACCCATATAACTGGTTCTACTAATTTAAACTCATACCGGGCATTTAAAGAAAAAGAAATGTGTACAATATAAAAAATTTCAAACATTTTTTTAATATTATTATACATTATATTACAAATGTCTTGGAATTTAAATAAAATGGCACCAACGTTTATTTACACTCTCAATCTTGTTATATTCAGTTGTCCAAATATTATATGCACGTTTATATGCATCGTGTTAAAATGTAAGAATCATTGTTTAGCCAAGAGTATATCTTTCAAAAATATTTGTATAACTTTATTTACTACCACATACGTTTTATAATCAAATCATCTTATCTTCTGCAGCAAAATAATTACAGCTTTTTCAAAAATAAGCTTTGCTTTATTTGTTCGTCCTTAATAGCATAGGTGGTAAATTTAATATAAATTGGTTAGGACTTTCCAAACTTTTGATTTCCTTGTGATATAAAAATATTGACTTTCCAGAAACACGTGTATTTCGTTCTTCTGAACGTACTTAAAAACTGGGGCATTTTTGATGTTACAAAATTTGAAAAATTAAAATTACAAATTCTGATATCAAAAAGTTAATTGCAAGCGTACAATATATTTAAATGTTCTATAAAAACATTAAAGTATATACAATTTTTAAATGGTGTAATTTTAATTAAAAAAAAAACTGATATATTAATTTATAATTCTACTTTTCGCACATACAAATAATTTCTTATAAATAACGATTGCACTTGTGAACTACCAAAGTACCAAAGTACAGTGTAGCTCAGTATTGCTCGGTTGAATTTGCACCATTTTAAAATTAAATATGATTATTGTCAAACCAGAGGAAATAAAGACAAGAAAAATATAAATATGAAAAAATGAAAAATGATTAAATAAAGAAAAAGAGGACAAATATAAGCTCTGAGATACGTACAGAGTTCACGTGTATACTTTTGTACAGTGTGTTTTTGTTTATTTCATGTATATTTTGTATTCGTGAGTATATTAAATCCTTTGTATCCATGTCTATGCGGGTTCAACAGTGAATGACTGTAATTTCAGCAGGAAGATTTTTCTTCCGTCGCAGTATAACATCGCGTCTTCAACGTAATTCTACGCTCAAGTCATACTTTTATTATATAAAGAAGAAAATAGTTTAGTAACAATCGCAATAAGTTTTGTGAATGACAGTGCTGAATTACCTCGTGTAACAACTATATTAAAATTAAAATGAAAAATTACTGTGCAGTACGGTAACATATAATATTAATTCAAAATTGTTACCACACCATTCAGTTATTTTTCCATTTTACAAAAGGTATTCTAAGATTTATTAAAATTTCTTTGTTTATCACTTTTTTACATTGTAATTTTAATGGGCAAAAGTCGTCGATCCTTTAACTAGTATTGCAGTTCAAATTTCTCGTCTGCCTCTTCTTCCGCAATTTTTCCATTCCTCGAGTCAATGAAATCGTAATAAACGGAATTTGCATAATTGCTGTTTCGTATACATTACATCAGACCGTCTAAACAGATAACATCGTTCGTTAAATTCCTCGTCAAAAGAGCCGTGAATGAAATAGCTGCACTAGAATTCGTACTCTGATTATTATCTCTCATTCAGCGTTGCGAGGCAAAATCGCATTAATGTTTACTTTCGCATGGATCTCAAGAAGCCGTCAAGGCAAGGCTTTCGCGGGGATTAGGAATTTGAACCGCGGTTTAAGAAAAAGAAGGTGGATAGCAGAATTTAATTTCTCGGGAGATTCGTGGTCCGCTTGTATGCCTTGTGTTATGTCTCATAAATCCGATTGCTGCACTTGATCAATTGTTTAAAACTATTTGTTCAAACAATAACACGCCCTTTCACATAATTTTTCATCAAAACAGAAAGCGTATTCGGACGTAAATCGAACTGATAAATCGACGGTACGTCGAACGTGTTTCGTGTAGCAAAACGCGAGCGTATTTACAATTGACGCAATTACAACCATCATCCATGAAACTTTATCTTTCTTTGACTGCAAGCGTCAACAAACTCCAAATGTTCTCGGCGTTTCACGAGAAATAAATGGTATTTAAATGAACAAAAACGCGTCGATAAGCACGAATATATGGCAACGGTCGTATCACACATCATAAGTCGACGTGTAATTCGTATTCGGCTGTGCAGAAATTGCGCCAAGATTTCATGACGTCCGAAGAACGAGAGTATAAAAGAATAGCACAAGCATATCGATCGTCACCGTTTTCTAAAGTCTTCGTCGGGAAATATCGTGTAATAGTTTGTTTATTTTATTTCGTTGCCAATTTTATTCAGTAATTTCGCTGTGAAAATTGCGAATTGCAGCGGGGCAATTTACGTTTGTCAATGAAATGCATTGTTTTTCCTCGTTATCACTTCAAGTCCGACTCGTTGCACGACTAATGAACGGCTTTAAGAACTTATAAAATATTCATCGCAAAATCATATTTATTCGCATTATTGAAATTTCACATTTCATCGCCGGGCATTTAAGATTAAGAGGAACTTTTAACTTTGGTCCTATAATTAAGATGCACGAAAATCGCTTTAAAACTTCAGTCCCCGCATTTTCAGGTTTGGTAAAGCATTTTTCTACAATAAATTTTGTCTCGACTCGCGAGTCTGATTTATCGTACATTGTGTTAATACGGAGCTTTATTCGTTAAATAAACTATGCAAATAAAATACGCTGAGGTCGTTTCATCGAAGAGGGTTATTTGAATGAAATTTGCTCTGAAGCTGTTAAAATTTTACGATTCGTGCATTTTGTTAAATGTATTTGTTAAATTGCTTTATTCATATTCTTATTCATATAAACTCGAACTTCAATGTCGTCACAAAACGTATTATTGATACGTCTATTAACACACTGGAAAATGTAGTATTTTTGATTTAGTCATAATCAGAAAGAAAACGCATCCAAACTTAAACTCATTTTATAATACGAATTTATGAATATCAATATAATGATTAATATTGTATAATTTCTTTGGCGTTTTGAATTCATTTTTATATTTGTTTGAATATAAATCAGTTGAATTACAGACTTTTTTCTTCCTACTTATATAACACACAAACAACAAATTTCATTATTTAAAGTATTTTAAGTTTTGAGTGTTACAATTTATGATCGATTTAAAAGTCGAAATTTTTTATGCAGATGTAAGGCATGTTTGCTTTCATATTTATAAGTTAAAAACTTTATTGTAACATTACAATCCTGTAAATGTATTCTTTTTATTTGGTTTTGTGCTCTTCAACTAAAAATAATTATTTGTTCTAAAAATTGTCGGATTATTATAAACAGATAAAATGTAATAGTTATTTTTAAGATTGAAACATATTAGAGAAAGAACTTTTTGGATGCACTTGCGTTCTGCAATGATTAATTTGAAAAGTAAATATTATAAACTGAAGCACGGACCGCGTCAAAAATGACAAATCAATGAATCTTACAATTAGTACATTACTGAAAATGTTAAATAAATTTATACATTGTGTCATTTAACTTCTCATTATAATAAATTGTGGTTTACAAGTGAATCCTCTTGAATATTAGACTGATATCGTTTCTATCTAACTGCATGAATCTGTGCGTTATACATATTGTATCATTTTGATATGAAACATTTCCAATACCTTGCATTTCCACATCTAAAATTTGTATTTTGCTTCAGTCATATTCATACCCATCAACTAGTCTATGTTTGGAAATAACATAAAGTTTGCCAGCTTCCAACATCCAATTATTTTGATGTTCCTTAATCCTAGTTTCGAAAGCACGTTTAGTTTGTGTAATATAACATTTATTGTAATTGTCAGCTTTATAATTCATTTTACAAATAACAAAATGATGACATTTTTACCTCATAAATCCTTTCGTTTTTTAATGAAATTTAACTTATCATAAACTTGATGCGTTATTCTTTAATTGTTCTGCATTAAAAATTTATTAGCGCTATTGATATTCGTCAGAACTGTATGTATTAATATAGGGCGTTTAATAAGCCCTCCGAAAATTCGAGATATGGTGCTCAAAGCAAGAGAAAAGGTTTACTTTTACTAAGCGTCTTCTTACTGGGCCATTTCATGAGCAGCACAGTAAGCCATTTCTTACTGGACTGCGATTAAAGTTTCAGATATATACACCTTGTTGTTGATTATGCTGGATGATAAAAAAAATATATCAAAAATGAATTTGTATTTCTCTTTTTATAGGGTATTATTGAACGTTTATCGTACTATCTAAAAATTAATGTTAAATAGTTTCGCATGTAACAACAGAATTTTTGGGAATATATAAAAAGAAACTATTTATTAAGTTGTGATAAAGGAATGGATATAATAAACTACAAACGTAAAAACAATATTATTTTTTACAGCATTAACTCCGAAGTTCACAATTTAAATAAATGTTGTATTCGAAATACAAATCGTGCTTTTAAACTAAAACTAAGAAGTACCAAAATACTTGAAAACTGGAATTTGAAAACCTTAATTTTATCTCTCAACATATACTAGTTCACAAACATAAAGTTTACCGAAATAATACATAATATTTAAGTGTAAAGGGCAGTTTGAATTGTTGCATATAAAAACTATGTTTACTATTAATGCAGACATTGATAAAGCTGGATTAAATAGACGACATCTATGATTTAATATTATTGTAAATTTACTTTTAAATAATAATGACTTACTATGAGAAATTTATTACAATGATTATTTTAATTAGCATAACAAATTTTATAAGGATTTTGGAACTAATATTTTTAAAATGTTCAGTCACTCAAATAAATGATTTATTTCTTTACTAAAAAGTTGCAAGCATTAGGTTGTATATTGAACAAAATTACATCTAAACATATCTTTTTATGTTTAAGAAATTGATATTGTGGCTGAAAACCGAAATAGCCCAAAATCTTAAATTATATTTAATAATATAATCTTAGAGGATTTCTGATATATCAATCTTAATCTAAATAATCGATAACAAAGGTAATATCATATTTACGTCAATTCTAGTTTCGATTATATTTCGTCTTATTTGTTTTATGAAATTTAATACCAAATTTAATATCGCATATCACATGTTTGTTGCAATAGAATTGTGTTACAACTGCATAAGCCAAAAGTATTTTTATTTTAAAAAAGATAACGTACACATACAGTTTTAAATAATGCCAGCAACATTAAATTCAGTAAAAACAAAGTATCTTCGTATCTCTACAATTTTTCATTGACTTTTAACATGCTTATGAATCGAGTGAAAAACTTGAACTGTAATTTCATATTAGATTGAACAAACTGATCAAGATTGACTTTGCGTGCGGTTTAAATTAATTCATTTGTTACAGTTTCATATCTGAATTCGAATTGATTTGATTTGGCCTTTTACGTGCATTAAAACTTGTTAAGAACTTTACGTCAAGAATAAAATGTTCTAGTGAGAAAATCTGTACTTAGAAAATTACTGTACATATAGTAAAAGTGGAATACCTGCAGAACATAAAAATGAATTACTGTACGATCAAGTAAAACTTAACATCATTATTTTAATTATTGCAACTTCTTCTTTTTAAATGCTGTTATATTATATGACAATTATTTTCATTTTTCGGGCACATTTCAGTTTTGCTGTATGTGCAATTTTTTAAATATAATTTTTCGCCGTGAATATCGGATGTATAAAAATTTGACAACGGTATCGAACTTTTAAATGCTTTCGTGATTGTAATAAAAGTTTTCCAAGTAATTCTATCACATTTATCGAGTCGAAATCGCGCTGAATGGTGGTATTTCATTTGTTGTTAAATGATGTGCGTTTCCCACCTCACAATATTATGCTTTAAGCGGCTATTTTTTAGCTCAATATTACTTTTTACGTCTGCATTAATTTAATCAAATTTTGAATAGTAATCTTCCATGAATAGAGTAAAATTTTTCAATGATACTTTGTGTAACATCAAAAAATATAACGCAAATAAAATTCACGATTGAAGAAAAATGTTTACTTTTTCATCCTTTGCAGCAAAATATAATTGATCTGAAGCATAAAAAAGTCGCTTATAATTAAAATGAAAATTATAAACAAAGTAAACATTTCTATATTGCATTTCCCAATTGTGGAATATTTGAGATTCAAATGATAATTAAAATTGCAGTAAATGACAGTGGAAATGGCAATGAAAATTACTATCAAATTCAACTTTTAATAATCTTCTTCTGCTTAACAAAACTCCAGTTTTAATTATTGTAAAAGTTTTAATTGTTAAAAGTGTAAAACAATGCTTTAGCGACAAGGCTAATAATAATTTTAAAACTGCAGTTAACTTCAAATTGGGAATGTACTTGCAGCATAGGCAGCTATTAGAACGAAAAACTTCGCCTATTGCAACAGCTTTTTATTTTAATAATTACATTAACGTTTACTTTTTCAGTGTTCTTTTTAAAACAGCACTTTTTCTGTATTTGTTTGTATATCTTTTTATACTTCTGTATTAACAAGAAAGGTATATAAATTTAGTGCAGGAATTGTTTAATCGAAAATCAATAAGTTTGTGTTATTTTAAGAAAATGTATCTTCGTATATTTAACCACATGAGCAATTGAAACAAGTTAATTAACTTGTAACGTGTAATTACACATTGTTCGTTTCCTTTTACTTTAATTAATTAAAAAAACTCGCCGTTTTAAAGATTGATAGTTTATATACTCAACTGACATTTTACTTTTACTTATTTAAATGCATCCAATTTTTCTTTGTTTCCTCAATTTCATTGTCCAACATTCGGAGGATAAAAAGCAAGTGGTACTTCGCCTAAAATGTACTTTCAGACTATGTACTAAAAAGTACATTTTGAGTTATCTACGGAACACATTTTCAGTACGGTATTCATTTGCAAATAATAACAGTTTATTTCTCAAAACTCTGTATTGCTTTGTTGTCTAGAAAGCTTGGATTAAAACATTCGGCTTTATTGTATTAATTGATTCGCGTAATGATTTTATCCGTTAATTTGAATTATATTCATGCGTTATCTTCATTTCAAATATTTCAGCTGCTTGATAAACGCAAACAAAGTTGAAATTTTCGTTCCGAAGAAAATCGAAGTCTAGAATTTTCGAAATACTACGACGCATTTACGTATCCGCAAAATCTAATATTAAATGATCATGAACTTTATCTCTTTTTGTGTTATTTTTGTCCCAGAAATAGTCGTCTCTTTTCCGAATTGAATTTTTGAATTTAATAAAACGTAATCTGTTATCAGATTGACGTCAACTCAAAAATTGTTCATTGTAATTACATTTCAGTATTTATATTTTCAATTGTAATCTCATAGAGTATTATTTTATTTGTTTATTTTATTATCTTTCAAGTCGACATTTCTGTAAAACAATTTATCAGCGTGTAATGAATATAGGTATTAATTAAAAATCCTAACAAATTTTGAAGTGCATCTAAAATCAATGATTTTATTTTCTCTTGAACTTCCACCAGTTGTATAGTTTGTGAAAAAAATCCAGCCTCTTATTATATTATAATAACTAATAGTAGAGATAATTTCGTACTGATTTTAGTTTAGAAAATTAGTTCAATCACACGACAGTCCTAAGTTCTGAATTAAGGATAACACTTATGTCTCGTTCAATGGGAAGTTTAAATTTGGCAACCAATACTTGGTAAAAATATCACTCATGAGTCTAATTAATCATTTTGCGTCAAAGTTCTGACATAATTTCGTCCTCTTATCTTGTATTAATCAATTTAAAATATTAAAAAAGAATTCTAACTTCGGCAAATAAAAAGTGTCATTTACCGTAAAAAAAAAGAAAGAAAAACAGTTTTTCCTTTTAAAAACTTTTAACAAACGAAAATAATCTTAATACGATTAAAGTTTAAAGTCGGGTATAACATTAAATTTGACATTAAATTTCCTAAAGGGTTTATTGTAATAAATTTGGCAAAATTTCGTTGAAATAATAAATACGTTTTTAGTGAATTGTGAATATATTGTTATGTTTAAATGCATGTGAAATTTTAATAATATATCATTTCTAACATCATACAATATGAAAAAAAAAGTTCTAAAGAAAAACAAATTGTATTTCGGAATTATTTTACATGAAAATAGAAACATGCATGTTAAATTTACTTATTAAATAATACAATGATAAATGTAATGCAATTTCATTTTGAAAACTCAACATTATATTATACGAAAAAATTAATATTATTCTTTTTTTAACACTACTCAAGATAATAAGAAACTTTTCTATCAAATAAATTCAAATGCTTTTAATTTTAATTTCAATTCTAATTTAATTTTAATTTGATAAAATTAAGACTCTTTATTGAATAATCAACACCAACAATCTTATCTTGGGAGTTGTTAATTATTTTTCTTTAATAGGAATTAAATTAGCTTTCATTATAGACTTAAAAATATCTGCTTTTGTGATTCTGATATCTTTCACTACCATCCATAAAATTTCTAGTGTTGAATTCAATTAATCATGAAATATCAATTAATTTATGTCAAATCTGTTAATAGACTCAATACAACACTTATGAACAGATCTACTTTAATCAATTGATTTGAACTAATTTTTAAATCAAGCAAATTTTTATAAACGTATTTTGCATTTAAAAAATGTCTTTTTTAAAAATACACTTCCAGCATTAAACTATCCTATTAAATCGTATACTCAAAGATGTTGGTTTAACATTTTTTTGTTTTTTGTTTT
>JABFOX010001319.1:0-13313 GCA_022817665.1 Axea sp. ZL-2020
CGTATTATTTATATTAGGTGTGTATATGTAACAAATTGCTCGTAAATAGTTCATGTATGCCTTACAAATGGATCTAGTATACGTTTTATGTATAATCCATAATTTGTTACTTTGTGTTATGTGATATATATAAATCTAATATGGGTCATATAATTTATTTATATGCCATGTAAGTCTTACACGAATAAAGCATACGTCGTCAATGGGTCATGTACAAAAAAATAAAAAAATGCAAATTTTTGTGTTTGTACTGTTGTTGTACGAATTGCTAGTCAATACTAGAGTAAAAGCTCATAGTGGGTATTAGCGTTTTATTTTGATTATCTGTCAGTACCGGTAAACAATGCGTACCAATAATTGGCCGGTTGTTAGCGAATAGCGAACTAACGAAATTCTTGCATGAATATAAGAATCGGAATAATATATTAATAAAGAAGACAACTACCGAAATATAATGTTAGCTTATTTTAAATGAATATATTATAAATATTAATATCAGTACTATAATAAATATAGTATATTTATCTAATATATTGGTGATATTTCTGATATATAAAAAAATATTTCAAAAATATGAGATCAATACTACAAATATTCATTAATTCAAAGACCTGATTAGGATTATTGCCAATAAATTAATTATGATATACACATTATGTAGAATAAAATATATTCATATAAATCGTTTTACATGAATTTACAATTTGTTTTCTTTTTTTAAATTTTTTCTTAATATTTTTTACTTAAAGCACATAAGCAGTGCATATTTCTAAAAACACAATACACATTGTTTGAAAAATTTAATCCATTACTGAACAAACATCTATTTTCACTGATCAATCCTGAACTGTTTTTATTTGTTTACGCAATACTAAAATTCAGAATTATTTTTCCAAAATAAAAAAGCATAATTCTGGTTGAAATACTTTTAATTTTTCATTGTTATCATTATAAGCTAGGGTATAAAGAGCAGGGTGCTGCGCCCTTTGAATTGGAAAACTGCGTAAAGTTGAGAATTCTTTTACAGTTTGAAGCATTAAAACGTTCCACGAACATTATTTCTTTACACAGTTAAAATAAACTCAGAATGCACAAGACTTGCATAAATGCGTGTATAGGTGTTTGTATCTTAATTATGTTATTATGTCCCATAAAAAAATGTTCGTGCGAAGCATCATTATAATGACGAATATACCCATGCAAGCTCAAACGAATGCATTTATTGTGTATTACAAATGCATATAGAAAGAAGATAAGCAGACTGTGAACGTCAAGTAAAATACATAAGGAAGCTCCGCAACGCGTGTAGTGGCGTTGCAAACAGACACGCGTGTCTCGTCGTTATAAATGGATTGACCTAAGGGAAAACTCTGAAATGACATAAATAACGATACGCTTGCTCAGATTCTAACAACTTATATAATCCGCCTGCTAGTTACGTTTTTTTAACTTTCTTCATTACCTCGTTAATTCTGTTATTTGTGCCCGACAGTAACCAATGTGTCATATTCGAATTTCTAGTCTACAGCAAATATTTGACTAATTAGTTCATGTCATAATTTAGCTCCAATGATCCAAATATTTCTTAGAAATTATTCATTGTTTTTTTTTGTTTTTTTTTTTATCAAAAATCAAACAATTTGATTCAATTGAAATCGATAAGTTATATGCAAAAAATTCAATAATTTCAATAAATACCACTTTAGAAGCAATTGATTGAAACTAATTTAGTAATTTTTATTTTAATAAAATTGAATATTTAAATTAAAACCGTACAAGCTACTAATTTAACATCTTACTTGCTAAATCTAGAAGCCTGTTCAGAAGAGAGTATTATAACTTTAAGCACAACAAATATTTTCTTTACAACAATAATTAAATTCAACAAAATAGTGAATTTGCATTGATAAAATTAAAACAATGTGCATGTTCAATTGTTTAAAATTTGAGAAATCAGTTTAACATTATAAATTATTATAGTTGGCAAGTATATGAATCTATAAACATTAATGTATAATTCATTTAAAAAGTATAATCGTGAGAATTGTATTTTTCATATTCTGTAATTTACTGTTTTCATTATAAATTTAATTATGTCGTTAAATCATTATCTCAGTGTTTCGTATTATTTACACACATCCATAAACTGCGTACATTGATAACTAATATAAATGTTTTCCATGGATAAATATAGTAGTAAAATTATGCGGTATGGGTTAAAACTCTAGTAAAAAAATACAACTTGAAATAACAATTTTATACTTTTGTTTGTCTTCAATTACACATTTATTTTCATTATTTTCTATCTTTTATCTACTAAAATTTGTTTTAACTTTATATATAGTGTAATATGTTTTAAAACGTATTTTACACTATCATATGTCAATTTAAAAGAATGTATTATAATATTACCACTAAAATTGCATGCACATATAACATATTTATACGAAATAAATTATGACGGTATAATCAAAAAACGTAAAGTATGAATGACACGTCAACATCTTAAAAAAAATCATTATTCGTTAAACTATGTCTAAATGTATTAAAAAACCATCTGAATGCCTGACAAAAATTGTTACCTAAGAATTATATTTAAACGATTAAAACCTATACTCTTACACTTTAATCACTAAACTATTATAAAAGTATTTAATTACATGTTATTTGAGGTAACTTTTAAAATTATCTTAATAGTTCTACAGCTTAATAACTCTTTTACTAGATGTCTACACATTATCCAGATAGTAGCCTGAACATAACCAAACATTATACAAAATATTACTTGTCTGGATATCTTCTGGGAAATGCTCCTGACCTAGCAAACTTTCACAATACCGTCCAGACATAATTCAGAGCATATTTGTACTTTATCCAGATGAATAATCTAAATTATATCGAGTCTGAATTCAGACTATTTTTTTCCGTAAGCATTGAAAAAAATACTGCATTAAAATTATACTTCTAGTTTATTAACACACATAACAGTCTCTAAAGTGTGAAATAAATACTGACTCATTATTGATCATTTTAAAAGAAAAATTAATTTTGATTGATCATTGTATTTTACGGCGTGCTAAATATTATAATAATAATAATAATAGATGAGTGCAATTTTAATAGTATTTATAGGTACATTGTGTAACGATTAAAATGTGTCTCACATGAGATATACTCTTTATTTATTATTTATTTTTATATATTATAATATAAATTTTAATATTTTGTTTTAAGTTATTATAGAAATAAATTAAATTTTCCTACAGAATATAAGAAAATATTAAATATCCCAAGTGCATCTTATTAGAATTATACAAGTTAAAAAATTAACAACCTGAAATAGAATTTTCCTAATTCTAAATCAACATCGAAAAAGATAAATAAAAATATAAGCATTCAGAACAGACAAAAATGCAATAAAATCACAAGAGCCCAAGCTATATATTTGTTGGTTTCAATGTAAGTACGTTCTATGTTCATTTCGATGTTGATTTAGAATCAGGAAAATCCTATTTTAAGCTGAAAAAATTTCCCCGTATCATTATTATGCTCTTTATTTCAGTGTGCGAATAATACAAATAAAGAACAAAATCTAAGTAATTGTTAAAAAATATCATTTCACCATTTAAATAAGTTCTTAGTTATTTGACTTATTTAGATCAAAATATTAAAAATAATAAATATATTACAAAAATGTATTAACTATAAAAAAATTTAATAAATTAATTTCAGCAAACCATTTAAATCATGTTATTTAAACATAATCAATAATATTAACTAAATCTTATGCTTAATATACTAATACGTATAATAGAACCAGAAAGATGCAAGTATATTTTTCATAAATGATTTTATATGAACAAATAGAATATGTTTTAATTACTTTAATAAAAATACTAGATGCAGAACTATTAAATTGTTTCAACTGACTTAATATTAATATCTAAACTTGCGGCTAAAGTAAATAATATTGTGATTTCAAAAGAGAAATACGTTTGGTTGATAAATCAATGAAAAATTAATAGTTAACACGAACAGCATCATTTAAGATTATTTTAAAGTACATAATGTCGAAGATTTAAATTGATAGAATGTTTAACAAATCATTTTAACAGCATCATGATTACAAATTCATATAAAAAACTACTGTACAAATAAATAAAAACAAATCAATTGAATCGATACAATATAAATTGAATAAGTAAAAAACATCCATCCCACTATAAAAAACAATTATAAATTTGTACGTTTTTTACAACTTTTTTGTAACAAAATAAAATTATTGAAAGATTGCCAAAATTATACTTTGTTATAGTAACTTTATTTTGACGCATCAAAAATTAGTAAACATTCATAACTTTTAACCTGCAAAACCTGCTAAAAAATACTGGGTTTAGTCAAACTAGAAATCTGCTGCATTTTTTTAAATTTGTATTCGTTGTTCTGAAATAGTATCTAATTTATTATGAACAAATGTCGTTTCAATATAATTTAAAACAATTCTGATTACATTTAACCAGCTAAGAAGATTGAGAACGACTATTCAAGTTCGATTGAATTTTTTAATGAGACCGAAATACGTTTAACTGGATCTACAAAATATAATAAATCTGATCGGACAGTTACAATTTTCTCTTCTGTCGACATCTCTTCATTTAATTTTAAATCTAATCAAATTTAGTATTATAAGATCAAGAAAGATTGCACAGAAACTGAACTTTGACCAAATCTGTATTATTTTTTATCTTAAAAGTATAGTTATTTTACAAGCATAGAATTGTATTGAATTAGACGATCAGATTATTCATACATTACCTATGAATATGCTTACCGAACACTACCATTAACGGAAAGTGCATATTGTAGAAATAACAAAAAATAATAATAATAATTGAAACAAAATATTAGCTTATATCTTAATTATAATTTCATGGATGTGTCAAAAAAATTTTAATTTCACACTTTCATCGAAATAACAAAAATGCTGCTTTTCATTACTTTAATTGTATAAGTAATAACTACGTATTTTATTAACACATGAAAATTTTATTAACGATATGAAAATTCAATTTTTGCAAAACTAATAAATGTTAATTACCGTGACAAGTTAACAAATTAGTTAATCATAAACTTATTATTAAGCTATATCGATTTTGGTAATCCTATTTAACATTTATTTATAATTAAAATTGTTAATAATTTACAGTACAATTTAATAAATTGTTAAATATTATGATATTCAAAATATACCTTAACTGATCATTTAAGCTTTTTGATTTCTTTGTAATAAGCAAATCAAAAAAAATATTACCATTACATATAGTTTAAATCAGTAATAAAGGAAAGAAATACAAACAGTTATATAAAAATTAATTAAATACTTATGTATAAAAATCATCATACAATGTAATATTAAAAGATAAAACACTAACAAATATTTTGTAAAAATGACTTTTGCATCGTTAATAAGGCGAAGTTGTCGCACTCATAAAGTTTAATCGTGAGAGGTTTTTTTAATTTAAAATATCAACAAGCGGAATTCCTTTAATGACTATCCATACAATAATACAGACTGATTTCCAACTGTGGGAAATCGGGCCAACGTTAAATTGATATCAGGAACTAATCGTTGTCCAAGCATCAAAATGAAACAAAGTTTTGCATTAGCCTAACATCGTTTGTCTACAATAGTCAAATATCAGTAAAAGACGGTTGGCAAATAATATAAAGCCAACACTGTCCCGATATAAATTTCCGATATTATGAAGTTGCTCGTAATGAACATTAGTACCTAACGTCATAATCAACGTCAACTGTCAAGACTGACTTAATATTTTACACTGTTGTAAGACTAACATTAACTTTGGTTATGTATCCAATATCTGTAAGTGATGTTGAAAATAGACATCAGACTAACGTTAAACCGGAATACTGGTTCAATAATGGTATTTCCTAAAGATTTGTTATTGAAACAATATTCGAGATTAATGTTCAGCTAATGTTTGTTACAGATACTTAAATCAGTTTTATATCTACAGCATGCATTGGGGCAATGTCAAAGATTGACGATGGACCAATCTGAAATATTATTTCATTTTGAGATTGGACCATGCTTTGATGACAACGATTTGTTGTCATCAAATGCTTTGGCATTTTGGCAGACATGCTTTGGTGCCAACGGTCGTTGATACCAGACCACTATCGAGAAAATTGTCATTTACTGCATGGGTAAAAAAATCCCTCTAAAAGCGGGGTAATAAGTATTCCTTTAATATTCAGAAGACTTTTTTAAATTGAAAAGATTTTTTGTAATATTTAAATTACAAAAATTCTGAATGTTAAATGATCATCTGCACCTTATTTTGCCGCACAATGCGGGCAGGTGAAAAAAGCCTGGTAATACGAGGGGCGTTTAATAGTTCCTCAAAAGAAGAGAGAAAAACAAAACAATTTCGGGTAGATTTTTTTATTTTCCAGCGTAATCAGCCACATGATGAATATAACTGAAATTGTGATCGCAGTTTAGTAAGAGATTGAATTTTCTAAAGACTTATTGAATGCTCCACATATAAAAACGTATTACCAAGTTTATAATATTTTTTTCGTTAATGGATTTCTCTAGAATCATAAATGATACAACTGACAGAATAAACAAACATGTATCAATGCTTAAATTGTATTCCGTTATGTGTATAATTGATATGCAATAAATTGATAATTTAATTATTAAAGACATCTTTTTAACACGATACCATTTATTTTGAATAGATTTCAATTTATGTCTGGATAGGTCTGTTTTAAGAGTGCGTTATTTAACTCATAATGGTTGATTTAATAATTGGGACACTTCCGCGAGAACAAATCAATATGAATAAAACGTACGCATTGGAGTAAGTCATGACTATGATTTCACAACAAAGATTCACTTGAATGATTTATTCTGTTGCTTCGCTTATTCTATTGCCATCCTCGTTAGTCGCACTCTCTTTTTTTCGTTCCCCCTGTTCACTCTACTTCATTTACTTCTAAACGATGCAGTTAAAGTGGTACTAGAAACACTTTGAATTTTGCTGAATATACCTTGTTTACATTACAAATTATGACTCGGCGGGCGAAAACGTTGCAATGCAATCAAAGAATTAAACTTGCATAAAACTCAATTGAAATGTGCTTTATTGTGACAGTATGGAATGAAATGTCATCCGCTAAGAAACATTATTTATTAAGTGGAGTCAAAAGTCAACGAAATAACTACAAAAAGAAATAAAATAAATAAAGGATATTGTTGCAACTGATAAAAATACATACAAAAAATGTGTTTTCGGAAAGATGAACAATTAAAGATTATTTTTGTAATGGCAATTAATTTTCACGACCTTTTTTCATTTAACATTATTCTTTCGAATAAAATTCGTTCGTGTAATATTTTACAGGAATTGTTTAATCGAATTTGAATAATACGGTTGAAACAGGCTATTCGTATATCATCATTAATCAATTCAATCGCCACGTCGATAATGTTTTCTAATAGAAAAGCTGTTGTTTTTCGCAGAAAATATATTCAAGTAATGATGAAACAGCTATTCCTAGGCTTTTGATTAAATGACACAAAATTAAAATCGCCGGAGTTGAATTACAAATTGTCTGAACGTGCACGGTCGTGCTTACCGCAAATAAACTTGGACTTCATAAGAAGCGAGAGAAACCATTCTTTTATAAAGCTGACCTGTCTTAATTAACATGACACTCGTTTTTCCTTATACACGAACTTCGAATCATCAATGCTGTACAAATTCTCTTTGATATTTTGACATTACTGAGGAATTCTTATTAAAAATAAATTATCTCATTTACTTAATGCAGCTATTTCAGTTCAGTGACATTTATTTTATACATGTAATACATGTATTTTGTATTTCAGGGGTTCAATAAAGCACGATCGCCTGAAAGTTGTCTCATTTAATTTAATTTGATCTGATCAAATTTAATTCTCATTTTTTAATATTGCTACAATTTTCTAATAATATTTGCCTATTTTAAATTGAAATGGAACGTTATATTGGAAATTTGCACTCGCTTCGCAAAAAACTGTTATGTAATAATAAAATATTCTTTTACTGATTTCCAATTAATAAGATTTAATAAAATGTTTCTATCCAAAATTATACTTTATGCGTTATTAAGAAGAATTACAATAAATCTAATGAAATCCATCATCAGTGAATAAAACTTCATCGAGACCACTCGTCTTAAATGAAATATCAACTAATTTTTTCAATCGTTATATTTTCACTAGATTTATTGCTATTTACATTTCAACAAATTCCGCCAAGAAAGTTGGCACACATTTTTCATTTGTAGATTTCTTTAGAAAACGTAATTCACACTGTCCTTAGAACTATTGTATATTTATGAAAATTAATGATTTGATCATCCATTCAACTGTAAATAATATCAATTATTTCAAATCCATAATCTGCCATTAATATACAAATTAATAACTCTTGAATGAGCAACCGTTGCTTACCCAAAACATTATTCAAAAATAAATTTGAATTAAAAGTCTGTAATAGAAGAATATGTATTAATGATTACAACCAATCGCTTTTGTTCTTAATCAAAAGACCTTCTCTCCATCAGACATATAAATTTTTATTTTAAACAATCGTAAATCAACTATAAATAACAATTTATAATTTAATTCAAATTATAGTAAACGAGAAAACTCATGAGTCAAGTATTCAACGAAACAATTACTTATTATTCAAATTCATTTGTCGGTGTCACTTGCATGAAATATGAACATAATCTGAGATTAAAATTAATGTCTGTAAAAATGTCGAGAAAGGTCGAATCCTTTCACGAAAATGGTGGATCTGCAAAAAACTTTGACTGACGAAACGTACTCATTTTTTGTGGAATATCGCAAACTGTTTTTTCCGTAGAAGTAAATTTAATGCCGTAACAAAAAGTCACGTGTAAAAGAAGCAGTCAATTCTGCTAAAAGCTTACAACCAACGCAGTTTTTTTCTCAAGCCATGCAACGCGCAGATTATATATGAATTGAATGTAACGCTGCTCGCTCGATGTCGTCCTTTTTAAATTCTCTATTTTATTTCCTTTAAAAGCCTCGTCGTTCTGAACGTACACAAAAAGAGACCAACGCTTAACGGTATTAGTGTGTTAGTGGTAAAGCGATAAAGTCCACATCGCATGAAATGCTGCCGTTTTGGACGCGTCTTCAAAACCCATCATCAAAATAATACACAACAGGCAGCAGAAAAGATTTGCTTTGATCACCATAATACCATTTTCTCCAATCTTTTTGTTTTGCTCGCATTAAACTTTCGATGCTAATTTCGACACTGAATATTGATCGGTTTAATTGTCTTTACACAAGTGAAATCATATTTCGTGTTCGTAATTTTGTCTTTAAACTTGTTTCGAAGCTAATTAAAGATGAAAATAATCAATTTTGAACCGAACGATTTATTTTCCAATAATACAGTTTTAGTGGCAGTTAGTGAATATATTTGTTTAATTATTTATCAAACCAAAATATAAAGCTATTTCTCTTTTCAAAATACCGCTGGTTCAAATTTTATAGGAAGGTATGTTGTTTTCAGTACACACAAATTTGGACCATGGCAAAATTCATTACAGTTAATTCGATGAAAAATGTCTATTTCTACACTTAAAAAATAGATGCAGATAAATTAATATTAATTTGATGTTAAAGAATACATTTTTTTAAATAATATAAAATTATTGAAATGTGGAGAATAAATATAATAAAAGTAATGAAAATATTGTTATTTTATTGTATTCATATTTTCGTATAATTTCATGTCATATATATGATGAAAATTATAATCACATTTTAATTTTATCAATTCCGTTGATTATTATTTTATTTCAGTCTTTATTTATTTATTTACAAATACTCTGCTTTTCGTGTCACTTTTAAAATTAAAGCAAAGGTATCATATAAATGAAAATGTAATTTATAATAATTTAAATGTATTTATTTAATGTAATTTTTTTTATTTTGATTATTATTGCAGTCTAATAGTAAATTTCTTCAAGTTAGTAATAAATTTTACTACTTCATATTAAAATAATGCTCAGAAAATAAAACACTATTTTACAATATTGCATATATTGATCAAATAAATATTCTTCATGATAACTTTTAATCTAATTTCTTACACGACTCTAAAAAATCTATAATGAATTTGAAATATTAATTGCGTAAATAGTAGTATGTTTAATTTACAAAATCATATTTTTCAACTTATGGAATCAGTAGTGCATAAAAATATTTCTTCAAACATGTAATTTTAATATATATCAATTCATATTAAAAATAAATTTGTTTATTTTCATTGTATATTTCACTTGTAATGAGAAAACAACAAATGAAAATTATATGTCAAATATTTCTTAGTTAAAACAAGTTATAAAATAAGAATTACTATTACAACTTAAAAAATAATTGTTTTGCTACGTGTTAAAAATTGTTAAAAAGATCAGTATTAAAAATTGTTGAGTTACATGACAATTTTTAGTAATTTCAAACAATCTGACCTTTTCAATTTTCATATTTCTAAAATTGCAAATTAAATACTGTATAATAATTTGTAATAAAATAGTTCATATTATGTTTTTTACATATAAGTAGTAATATCATAATTATATGGAATATATGTATTTTTTCAACGTTATATTTTCTCAGTACTCGTAGAAAAATACTGCCATATAAAATTATTATAACATATGATAAAGCGAAGATAAATTTAGTTTAAAAACTAAATTTATAATTTTATTCAATAAAAAAACCAGATATCATCTGTATAGATGATAATTTGATATCAAATGAACACTGTTTATCTGATATTTAATTTTTACGAAAGAAAACGATAAATGTCATTTATATCTTCAAACTTGCACATGTTTTCGTATGTAATATAATAATTTTATATCTGATGGATTTACTCGTGTGCACAAATAAAATTAAATAAAATAAAATAAAATAAAAATAATATCAAAAATCTTAATATCGGTATTGAAAATATAAAGAAATAAGTTTTCAAAGCCGGACTGTTCGAATGCTAAACCAATTGACTGATTACTGAAAATGAATAAAATTGACGTTATTATAATCTAAACAATTAAATCAATTAAATCTGTTCACACTACTTACAATATATTAAAAAATATTGTTTTTTTTTAGCATAAAAGATATCGCTTATAATTTAATAATATACGCGTTACGCGTGCACTCATAGCATCATTACAGTTTACGCACGTTTAACGCAAAAGCGTCGTAAAAAACATTATGAAAAATACGTATTGTCATACGATGTCTAGCGTAGCGCGGCGAAATCGATGATAATACGCATAACTCGTTATCGATGTAGTGGTAAAGTGCGTCAGATACTGTGCGCCCGTATGACCTCGCAAGTGTGCATTGCGTGTTGCACGATTGATAACTTATGTAAAAGGCTGGTTGCGTCAAGAAAGACAGCGTACGATGAAAAGAGACGACCATAATAAAAAGAACATGACGAGACCGAGAGAGAGAAAGAGAGAGATAGTGGTAACGAAAAAGACGGAGAGAAAGAAGCTTATTTCATGAACATTTTAACAATCTACTTTTTGAACTTCAATTACGATGACCTTATTTCGTCCGAAAAATACTTTTCGCAAATTACTTTTAATTATAACGCGAAATATTTTGCAGATGTAATTTACAATTCTGCAAATTGCATTACAATTTTGCTTTTGCGTTTGTCTTATACATATTGAATGATTATCGAGTAAATGGCATTGGGACAAATTACCTAGAAAATATTAATGCATTGATTTAATTAATTAAAATAATTTTTGCGCTGAAGCATCCCGATATGTAATTATAATGCGTTCATATAAAATTTATGTATATATTAAAATGATTAATTTTGCACGATCGTATTTTTGACCGTGCATTCCGACAGACAATGTTAAAAATGAATGATACAAACGATGACACGTAAAAAGAGAAGAAAATATATAATACATCTCGGAGCTCGTTTGTATCGATCGCAAAGGCGTCCCGATTACGTGGATTAGGTCGGTTACTTCGGTTAGGATAGTAACATTCATAAAATACGTGCTAACGTAAATGAAGTGAAAACGATTAAAGGGCGTTCGACCCGAACCTCAAATCTAAAGGGAATTAATTTTTCATTTAATTGATAAATATTCAGATTAGGAAATAAAGAATAAATATTTAAAGTTTTTAAACTAATTCTGCATTTCATTTTAATTAATTCATTCAAATAATTTTTAAATTAATTCATTCAAAGCATAAAGATAAGAGCACAATACGCCCATTTACTGTAAAATGATGGTATTGCACCCTGAACTGGCCTATGTCAAAACAATCTTTTAACTTGAAATCTAAATGAGCGTGAAGTTTCAAGCATTGAATTTCAATGAATTCAGCCCAACCATTTTTTTCTTGTGGTATAAAAACAAGTTTTATAATATTTATAAAACTTATTCTCTACACAGTTTACGACCGGTGATATTTTAAGAATGATTAACCGTATTTATTTGGTATTTTATATTTTGTTATGTCGCAGTGAAATAGATATCATAATTTCTATTCATTGAAAATAGATGTTTGAAACTTCGCGCAAATAAACTTAATGTTTTGTTCTTTTAAATTTATTGTAATATTTGTCCATTTTAAAATCAGTCTTGAATCAAAAAGGATATTTTCATTTTCTATGTTTGTAACTTAATATATAATATAACATAAGTTTTTTGCTTGTATTCTTAAAATATACTCATTTGGGTTTTGTTACTTTTTATTTTATGATAAGTAAAATTCGAATGTGAATTAAGGCAAATATCGAATAATGTATTACTTTGTTATTTTATTTGAATGGAAATATTGAAAATAATTCATATTGCATAAAATGAAATACTGATTAAATGAATTCATTGATTTTGTTTAAAACTATTTAATTAAATAATCAAAAGTATCGCAATTAAAAAATTAAAGTGCGATAAGTATTAATTGTAAAATATTTTATGAATAATTTTCTATAGTAATCGCAATTTAAGTTATTCAAATTTAATAAAATGTGAAACTCAATGAGATTATAATCATTTTGCAAACTAGTAAATAATGAGGTATAAGTGTTTTGTTAAGTAATTTAAAATATATTTCGTTAATGTGAAAAATCATATAACAATTCGATTGTCTTATAAATGAATAAAAACTACTCTTTACCACGTATACAATATACACATGAAAAACGTAG
>JABFOX010001320.1:0-13310 GCA_022817665.1 Axea sp. ZL-2020
CAAGATCGCTCCTCTGCCCCCGACTCCCCCGGTTTTTGCTCTTTCCTATTCCACATGCACGCTACTCCGAACAATTCGGCATCGAACGAACTCGGTTTCGTTTAAACGCACTATATCATGAAATTTGTTTTCCGTAAAATATTGGTAAAAGTGTTTCTCTCTTTCAGGTAGGTGAGCACGGAAATATCCAATTTTGCACCCACCTGGCGCGTGAGCAACTAAAATTAAATGTATCGTTTGATTGTCGGATATGATCTGACTTTTTAACAATTTACTTCTGTATTAATTTATAGCAAACATGCGCTCGCGAATTAGTATTCCAGCGTTTGAATTCACAGCCGACAAAACGATGAACGCAGTGACGCAAATGCGTTGTTTGGACGATCCGTGAAATTTATACGGCTGATTATTAAAAACAAAATTTATAAAATCGATAACTTCACAAGTGTAATGCACACTTATAAATTGAATTTCTCCGTAAAAAGTCATAAAATTCGTATCGATGAAATAAAATTTTTATTGGTTTAATTTTGCTTGCGATATTCGCAACGTTTCAACTGTAACACGAAGCCGATTTCGGGTCATCGAATTTGAAATTGGTTTTGTCGTCGCGTTGCACGTCTGTTTCCTCTTTTGTTTCGACTGCGTGGATTTTTGGTTACACGTCGCGGAATTTTAGTAACACTGCACTTGATGAGGAAATCCCGAAGGAAGTTCTTGTGGGAAGGAAATTGCCTCTGCGCAGCCAAACGATGTCAATGACGCCAACCTAGACGACAAAGGCGTCCGAGCACGATAATGGGATTGAATTTCAATACGTTGTTGAAGAATGAGAGGCTTCTATATAGACTAGCCTCTCGGCAGACGTTTAGTTTCTATTGTTATTAACTACGGACTTATCTCAAAAGCACTTCTTAAACTAACGAAGAAGAGTACATGAATATTTTCAAAACATCTGCCTCCATTTAATATAAACAGAGTCTTTTAATACTGTAATTCGAATTAACAATTTTAGACTGGTAGAGATATTGTACAGGTTAAGATATAAACAATCACGTACAGACATAACAGTGCTCATTCATATTCTTATTTATTTTGATCTTGAATAATAATTCAATTCAAATAATTGAAATTGTAAAATGATGAGGAATTTCTCTGATTGCAATCAACGAAATTAACGATAACCTGAACCAATTTCAGCAATTTGACCAACCGTTGTCCATATTAAGAGTCATCAAGAAAACCGTGGAACAGTTAAAATTCAATTCATACATTTGATTATTTTTTATTCAACTCTTCGTTTTTCCTTTATTCTCATTTTGTGGAAATCTTTACAAATATATTTATTATTTGCCTCGACTCAACACCATGTTTGTGTATTTCTGTCGAAGACAAAAACACTATGCGCTTAAAATTTGTTTATCTAGGTGACGTATTGAAACGATGTTATTTTTTCTCGCGATTCTGTAAAGAATGCAGCTAGCTCGACTAGGAGGTATGCGGACTGGTCTAGTCACTTATACGCATAAAGATCGATTGCCTTTTCGGAGCATGTATCAGTTGGTGTCTTAGAAAGAAGGAAAAACCGGAACAATTGACTCACTTTTTCGAATACATCAAATGTCAGTTCGAACTGCAACTCAATACCGTAAACTGCTAAATACATACAACGTTCCACTGCTCTTTTAATTAAGACTCATTGTTATAGCGCTTCAAGATATCAACTCGATTTTCTAAAATAATTGAGCAGATGAACAGATAATCGGAGAAAATTTTCCAATTTTTAGTCGGTATGATTACTCTTCCCTCGGGATTAGTGGATCAACAAAATCTGTATAATTGATCTGACAGCGAACAAGATCCGCCTCATATTGACGTTTATTTTTGACCCAGTTTTTGTCGACGCCAGCAACGGCTATGCGATTCTGCCGCTGATACAAAATGACAAGTGTCAAAAGTGTCACGACTAAATTGCAATTGCGTTATCAACGGTGATTTTCAACGAAACAAAACGGCAAGATTTGGCCAACCGATTTTCTCGTCACGATCGGGATATATAGTCGAGGTACTAAAGTTTCGTAGTGAAATGAAGTCTTTGACGATAAAACGAATGTCCCATTCATATATATCAAACAGGAAAATCGTCTTAATTTGAAAGAAAAAGAATACGCAGGATTCATATTTAAATAGGTTTTATAAATCTAGTGAATACTATTCATGATCATTTTGCAAATTAGGTACTTTCAAGTACTCTAGTTTTGTCATAATATTTATTTTTAAGTTAAAGACATTAAATAATTCTAAAGAGTTGTGCAAAGTGAAATATTTCCAAAAATAACTTTAATTAAAATGAATTAGACAGAATGACATTTAAATAAAGCTATCATTAAGCAAGCATTTGATCAATAATATACTTTAAACTTCTTTAAAGTTTTTAAACTGAAAACTATATCTTTGAACAGTCTAAAAACTAATACTATTAATTTGATATCCTTAAGTTCATAAATTCAGATACCAAAATCTTAATATTTATTTATTTATTTATTTATTGTACGAAAGAAATTATAAAATTAATGATACAGACAACTCAACTCAAAAACTTATTAAAATAAAATTATTAATCATCTTAATAATTAAATTGATGTAAAATATACTATTAATCATGTATATATAATATTACTTTAATAATGTTTTTGCTGTTATTTTTATATAAAACAAAAAAACACATAAATGAACGTAATAATAATTAATACACAAAGGAAAAAGATATATGAAAAAGTACTGTTTTTCCTAGTGATTCAGAATCGCGTACTTAAATACCAGAAGTGTTGCTATTAATAATCGAATAAATAGTCACATTTGACTATTACTAGTAGTAAAATTTCGGATTTTTGCTTGAATATATAATGAAAACAGTTATTTTATAATAATATTATTATAATCCAAGACATTTAATACAATATGTTATGAATATTCCAAAAGAAAAAAATAAAATATGCGAATTCAACATAATTGACCCAAATCGGAAAATTAAGTTATTTAGGATATATATACATTAAATTTTTTTCATCATCATACTTATTAAAATCGTAATTTACAATTTTTTATTTTTTATCTCAGAATAGTAATCAGTACGTGGAATCAATTTTCAAACAAATTTGACCATTAATTATTTTACGGATAGAAATATTACGTTTATAATACAATTACGAAGACAAATATTATGCAGGTTAATAAAGATAAGACTACAAAATATTAAAGATACTTAATTATCATTCTTCCAGAGTTACTTTACCAAATTTATGGTAAAATTATCTGTACATTTTTCTTTGTGTAGTTCTAAAAGTATTTCAATGCTTATTATCCAATTTCGTTTATCTTAAAATAACATACGTGTTTCAAAGGTTTAAAAAATTTCCTTATAAATTATAATTTTAAAATAAAAAAACATTCATAAGGTACATTATTTAAACTGTAATCAATTTTACTAGTTTAAATAATTATTTTTAAGTTAAAACCACTTACATTGTTATTTAAATGATATCTTTAGTACTTTTGTGCAAAGTATTTATTACTTTAGATATAAAATGAAAAAGGTTTATTGTATTTATTTACTAAATATTTTTTTCTTAAAATATTTATAAAAATGATATCGCCTTTGAATTGGAAAATGTATAAATAAATGTATATTAAATTTTTTACTCTAAATGGTTCAAATTTTAATAATTTAAACGATATTATCGGATAAGCTTTAAACGCAATCAAACAAAATTGAACAGTAAAATAATGAGTTCAATTAATGTCAATCATCCAAATCAAAAGTAACGAAAATGCATTCTAGTGACCTGAGTTCATTCGGATAAATTGAAATTCAGGAGTACGCGAACCGTGAAGTTTCATAAATAATAGATTGAAAATAAGGCCCCGAGATTAATCGAAAGATATCCAATGCAAGCTCAAAAGTGAAAATTCAGTACAAAAATGTTAGTCGATGGGAAAAAGAGCAGTGCGAATGCATTAATATCCTGAGGCAATTGGAGTTGCGCGCACTGTGCAGGCACGAAACTGCGACGTGAGAAGCGAAAGAAAATGAAAGTAACGCGATTTCCTATATCGCGAATGAATTCGTACGGAGGTCCGATCCGAGCCAAAGATAAAGCTACGTGGGATACGTGTTGTTCTAGCACAAAGTCGTCGGAAACAAAGACGCTGCCGGCAGACAAAGAGTCTCGACGGAATTTCTCGTATGTGTCTTCTCGGAGAGATTCGAGGAATGACCTCCGTTTTATCCGCTTCTCTTGTCTTATTCATTAACGTGGCAATTATTTACCCGGCCTGTTTGTTCCTCCTTCGAGAATAAAGCTCGCATCGCCTGAGCTTTCGAGGAATAGAAATCCCATCGACCGGGAAATGTTCTTTTCTAATCGGGAAATGAATGTACCTGAAGAAACGCGAGAATGTACCGTGTTCAGAAAAATGTTTGAAATTTCTCAAGGGCGCAGAGCAATGTTTGCAGATAATTATAAAAAAAGATTGAATTGTTTGCGTGAAAAGTAATAAAAATGGTTCGAAATGGTATGACAGAGTTTAAGGGAATTCAAGAATTGGAATTTTTGAAAACGGCCGAAGAAATGTTCACTTGCGTTCAAAAGAATACCTTTAAAATTGCAACAACTGTTGTTGATCGTAAATTGTGATAAATAACTCATGTAAAGTTAAATCAACTGTGTAATTTGTTATTTGCTTTTCTGGTCAAAGTTGGCTTTTATACGTACAGTATGATTCAGTACAGAGTTATAAGTACAGCATTGATTCGTTTTAATCACAACCATAGCACATTTAATTAATTTTTTTGTTAACTGAAACAAAATTAATAAAGATTTAAGTATAAATAATTTATTTAGCATTAAATGATATTTTAATGTTATAAAATTTAATTATTTATATTAGACAATACAATTTATTTCATTAAATAATTATATCTAAAGGCAATAAGTTTAAATATAATTTACATTAACTAATTGCAAGTTGATAAAATTATATATGCATCGTGTAACAGTTATTTTTATATTTAATAATTTTGAAACAACATTGAATAAAAGATGAGTAAAACCCAATATTTTTTACAACAATTTTATGTCATATTCTTAAAAATAAGAAAATATACAATTTTTCACTTATTAAATATTTGTTTACACTTTTTTACTTCTATTAATATTAACATTTAATTTCCATAAAGATGACATGAAACTACTGTAAAAGACACAGTAGTTTTTCATATACGCTTTCATACGTAAGACTTTTTTCAAAACATTTATAAATTAGAACAACCTCCAATTTATTTATAAATATTTTCGACAGTCAATACAATCGGCTTACTGTTGCCGGAATTTTTCGCATCCAGTATTTGATCGGATTATTTGATTCTACTTACCAATAACGAATCCATTTTATTATATAGCTTTTTTCTCATTGCAATAACAATAAAATTAAAGCTTATAACTGAAAAAATATAAACAATACAATAATGCTGGTTTTACAATAACAAAAAATTAACTGCAATCATTATTTCTCATTCTACATCACTGAAAACATAAATTAAAAGCAAAATCATATTGAAAACATACATCTTAATATACTATTCTAACAAACTAGCAAATAAAACTATATTTTGTTGATAACTCATAATCAATAAAAGGGGGAGAAAAACTGAAAATATATCAAAGGATACGTTATTAATCGAAATCCAGAATTTGATTTTTTTAAGTATTTCTATGTACTGAAAAGTCATTTTCAATATCATTATATCGTTATATATGATATAACTATATTTAATATATCGTATTACAATTTTTTTCAAGTTAACGACAATATATTCAATTGTTTTTTTATTTCAACCTCAGTTTCAAAGAGAAACATTTTGAATTCAAAAGTAAAAATGAAAATATTATGCATTACATGTTTGTATTTCTATGTATCTTTTATTAAAGTAAAATGCATCCATCCAAATATTACATGTTTTTATAACATTATAAATTAAAAAAGAAAATTTATAACCATTTATAATTTTACATTAAATTTGTATCCACATATAATTAATAATAAAACAAGGCATAATGAGTAATAATAAAAAAAATGCATAATAAGCAACTAATAATAAATATTACATAGTGAAAATATGGAATAACGGAATAAATCTAATAAAATATTATCCTCTCTTAAATACGTTTGAAATCATTTCTATACTAAATGATTTTGAGTTTAAATTGACATCGAAACAAATTCATTTATATTTAAAATAGTAATTTCTGTCTATAAAAAATAATTTTTTAAAAAGAAATTTGTGCAACCCATTTTGAAAACCGATTCGACCAATTTTTGTCTAATGTATTTTACAAAACTATGCGATTCTAAGCAATCTTTTAAAATGCATTTGCACAAATATTTAGAGACAATGTGGATCGTGATTTTAACATGGAAATAAAATACTAAATTAAGGATGATCGGAATAATGAATAAACCTAGGTCCAAAGACGACGCGCTTGATTAATACATCAAGATGCAATCATACGATCCACAGTGCTAATGCCTGCAAATGAAAATCGGTAAATTACGCCACAGCGCAATTTTGATTGGTATTATGAGGCTCTTAAACGCATGCTTGCGGAATAGCCGTGCAGTAACACTTGGTGCATACGCAGAACGTAGGCAGCGAGCACTGTGTAATTATAGATAGATGATAATAAGCCCCTACACAGTTATGCAGTTCGCCTTGTGACATCTTTACCTCGTGTACCTTTCTAACGTTTCCTCTTATCGCTAGTTAAGTGTGTTTACAATCTCGCCAACGACGTGTTAGACCGTAGATTAATTATGTCTATTTAATCAGTTCTCTTGTATACTCATTAAACAAATAACTGTACCGTAATACATATTATTTGATAAATCAAATCCGTGTGTTCCTGCTTAATTGATTGGTACATTAGATTTTACATCACGCTGGAATTCTTCTTGGACTGATACAAATTGATCAAATAATCGAACTTTGGTAGTTTCACAATGCACATTTGTTCCAATTAAGAAATTTCATTATCATCCGGACCAAAACTAAAGCGCCAATTGTTACTTTCACTGGCAGTTATTTATATGTGCAGTTGAACCAAACAAAACAGCTGCGATTAACGACGTTTAAATAATTCAGTCATAATTTATTAGGAGTGTTTGCGAAACAATAATCCAGTCTCACACTAAGTCTTTGCAATGGTATAAACTTTGCATCTGTGGATGCAAAGCCGACAAATCTAGGCGTTGCGTTACTCAACGTTTGTAAGCAAAAAATGTGCAGTGCAAAAACATTCAGTCATTAAACATTTTGTCAAAACAGATCGATTGTTTGCAGATGCAAGAGCTATATTTGTTTGATGCCCATACGTCACTCCTACGATTTCCATTTTAATGGTGAAAAAAAAAATGGATTCGGCTTCGTACACTGATATACCAAAGCGTGCATAAAGATAAACTACTTCAATATTCGCCTCAATGAGGTCAGTTCTTCTGCCTTGATCTCATCACAAGTTGTCCACTTCTCCAACTGCAGAAATGATCTCAAAACGACAACTTGTCACGTATCGGACGATCAGTGGAATTTCGCAGAGAATCTCGCGTAACGTAAATTACGCGCTGGTGCTTATCCTAGCAAAACGTGCATTCTCTGCTTAGCATAACAGGCGAGGCCATGTGCCTTACATTATACATACGAGGTCCACTGTAGCACATGACAACAATGTCCCTGTATAGACGAGCACGCTCAATTCATTCGACAAACTTTCTCTCGTAAATTCTACTCTTACATGAACTCTTTAATGCGATGAAAAGCGAGCATGACTAACCACGCTACATGCTCATGTATACGCCGATACACACATGTTTACTCAGCCCCATGAAATCACTAACAAGTGTATTAAAAATCTGAAAAAGAAGTGCCGATTTTTCAACAAACATAACAACGTTTGTGATATTCGTACGAGAGTTAATTTCACCATTAAAGAAAGGCTCGCGTTTATTTATTACAACGACCCTATTGATAACTCGACTGTTGTGGAATAGGTTGAACGAGAAAACTTGTCTTCTCTTGGACACAGATGCAGAAGAGCGTCCACGTGAATCGTAGTTTTAATTCAATCAAAAGTTTTGACATCTGAAATTGTCCGTTGTTGTTCAACAGCGAAGCAACGAGTTAAGAAGAACAACCGAGTTTACGGCAAATCTTGACGGGATTTCCCAAAATATTCTCCCGGCTTATAACTCATTTACGTCGCTGCTTTCTTCATTTTTATCAACCACTAACTTCTCGTGATTCGGTGAAATAGTTATAGCTCAACGAAACTCATAGAGTAATTTGAAGATACGACGGAATCAAGATTTGTCGTCCAATTGGTTAGCTGCAAATGTCTTTCAATTAATGATCGTAAAATGAACATCTGCAACACTCTGCGTTAACTTCACGCACGTTTACAGTGTTGCTGTGCAATGATCCTCCTGCGATAGCTATTACGTAGGCGAGCTGTACTGCGGCTTGTTTGGTCGGAATTGTATACAGCGGGTATTCCAAAAGGATGCACACAATGATCGTATAATTTACGCCCGTTGTACTGAATATTTATTTAGCTGGCACGCAATGAGACGATGAAAACTTTGAGATTTATTTCAAGACGCGTGTTGTCGTACATAGGCATTTATTGATTTCGAGACGTTAAATCATAGAGAAACGTTTCGGCGTCTTCGTGTAATATACAACAAGCGAAATAATACATTTCTGCGATGCCGCAGATTATTTAGAAAGTAACTTAAGTCTGCTTAAGTTGCGATAAGCGTGAACAAATTATTCGATGACTAAACAGTTATAATTTATAACACTTTTCAATAGGTGTATCGTGAAAATGTGCGAACTTTTATTTTCTCTAGACTCGTTGAGGTTCTTTATGACTTGTTATTAAAAATTGATAAGCTTTTTATACAGTTTCTTTTGTTTTTATTTAAGACATTCGTTATTAAATATAGAATTATTGATTATTAATCCGTTTGCAATCAGTCTTAATGACAATGTACCATACAATTTAATATTAAAATCTGAAACAAAATAGAAGTAAGCATTCGTAACTGTTTAATTATTTTTATAAAATGCACAATCAAATTAGATTTTTTTGTAATAATTATGTAATTAGTATATTAATGAACAATTCATTAACATTATTTTTATATTAATAGTTCATAAAATAACTATAAAATTATAATAATCTTTTTGATAATCATCTATAAAATCTGAACTCAAAAATATCACATTAGATTTAAGAGGAAATTTCCTCTTCGATACAACTGATTCCATCGGGATGAGAAACATCGATTCTGTGTGATTTCTATGTAGAATAGATATCGAATTTTAAAACAAATTTTTAAACTTTTTAAATCAGAAATTTCAAATATTTTGCATGAGTACAGGTAAATTCCAAAATTATCTCCTGTAAAAACAGTTTTAAATAATCTATATTGAATTCACGTACAAAATTTGGTATGTTATTTCAATTGTATTAATTGTAATAAAGAGAGAAATAACCATCAATTTAACATACAATCCACATAACATTTAATTCTACATTAAAAAGTATATTTATAATTTAATTATAATATCTATAAAATAGCCTTAATATAGAATAACAAAAAAGTTGAATATTCAGATATATTTACAGTATCAGTATTAAATAATATGTAATTTATATACAAAATTATTATTACGATACCTACACTCTTTTACTATTTTTAAAGAATAAATCATTTACAGTCAATAATTACATAATTATAAATTACACAAAAATGTAATATTTGAAGCTTATGTTTCAAACATTACAATTATTTATATATTTATATTTATACATTTTATAGTAATTCCTATTTATTATTTCTTCAATTACTTAATACTTACAATAAGTACACGTATTCTAACACTATATTATTAATATAAAAGATTAGTAAATCATATTCTTTGAATTCCATGCATTCTACAATCTAATTTTATTACCTACCATAAATGTTTTGATATCTAAAGTCAGAATATGTAACAACATCAAATATTAATAAGTTTCTTTCTTCTTATTATTGTCAGTTTCCATTTCAAAAGCTTTAAATTTATTGCTATTAGATACAGGATGACGATACATATATATTTGTTATCCTACAAGTTTGACTGTTGTAGGTTGCCTTACAATTTTTTAATACTTTTTTTTAATAACTTCGCCATTTGTTATACGACTGTTGCAAAGTACTGTAACTTAAATAAATGCAATTAAGTGTAGAAAAACAAGATTTCCATTATGTACAAGTTAACTTTATAATATTCATAATATATTTCTAAACTATAAATAATTCCAAATCAAACTAGAAAATAAATATGACATTTTATGTAGTAATTATTTATTAATAAAACATATTTATTATGTTGTTGATATTCAACAAAACTCGTATAATCATTAGTTGAATCATAAATATATAAATATTTTATTATTAATAAATCTGGAATAGAATGAAATGAAACAAATCATCTTTCTCAACAAATAAAATTATAATTTCATCTCACATTTAATACAAAATATAGTTAATATTTCTTTCCGTTTCGTCCAAAGAAATATATAACTATGTATATGTTAAATTCCAAGATATCCTAAGTTCAATTTCTTTGACGGGAAAATAAAATTATATAAAAATTCATATTCAATACCATATTTATGTAATATTTTTTTATATTACGAATAAAGTATTATTTCATGTTTATTGGATAAAAGCAAAACTAAAAAAATGACATATCAGAAACAAAACAATTGCTTTTAATTTGCATTAAGTTAAAAATACTTCAACGCAATATCTGGCAAGAAAACATATTTATCGTGCATTTCTCATGTGATATGCATATAACAATCTTATAAGCAAATCATATTTCATGTTTACTTATTATGCAAGTTTTACATTTATTCTCTTGACAAGTTGAACTGCCTTCAGCGTTTTAATATTATTTTATTAGAGCTTTCAGTTTCCTACATTTTATACATCATTCTTCTCTAAACCATGTGCCACTACTAATAATTTTTTATCTTATATTAAATTTCACGGCTCTATGATTCTTCTGATTTCCTTATTCCTTTTCCACTTATTCGCCTTCGCGATTTCAAATTCTTTGTTGCCCAAGTACAATATTAATCTTTATTTTTGCATTATAACTACTTGCTTTTCACACACAATCCATTAAATGTTGTCTTAAAATTTTACACATTTATTCGTTTGAACCAGTGTCTCACTTTTTCGTCCTCATATTTATTACAATTTCACTGTTGGAAACAGCTAATTCTTGTAAGATACGTCTTTATCGATAAGCTATATAATTACTGTGCTGCAAACGAAAAGTAGCAGAATAATGAAAGCTCTTTCCACGTGATACCAATGACGTGTAGAAACACATTGTGCAAAACAGTCCCTGTAAAATATGTAATTCACGATTCGTTACTCTAGAGAGAAATTTATCTCGGCGCGATATTTGTCATTGACATGAAGAATGCGCACACTAGCTCGCACTAGCTCGCTCTGCGCAACACCAATCCCATCTCTCGGACTTCCTTTCAATCGGTGAATTAAGAAATGTAAAAATTACGCAACAAAAAACGATTCACAGGTATAATCAGTTTTAAGGTGAGGTATCACGGATGCGTGCATACACTTTTAATTAAATATATGACGTGTTTTGTAAACTACGGCATTTTTGTCTCTGCTCAAACAGCGGCTATAGTTTTCAATATATGTTCGCAGATACTGCAATTCAAAACTTTGTAATTTAAAAATCATCTCTCATATTTACAAAATTACGTTTTGATGAGTATGTATTGATCTAATACATATGTTATTTAAAATGAAACTGATTCTATCACAGCAAGGCAGTTTCTCGTTGAAGTGATGTTTTTAAATTATTATTACCATTATAAAAATACTAAATTTGATCTTATAATTATTTGTTCCATTTTCTATTTGTTTTTCTTTTTTCAAAGTGTTAAACAGTAAATAAATTGAACTTTTATACTTAGTTAAGATCAAAAGTATAAAATGCGTTTATGAAGTAATAAACAACGCGCTCTTATTCCACAAATGATTCAGAAAATTATATTTTTGTATCAAATAAGAATTTTTGATTCATTAAGAATGCTTTTTACACAAACAACATTTATAAACAATATTTTAAAACTGAACAATAATACTGCATTATTATACGAATAATAAAATATTTTTTGATAATGAAGTATGCTTTTCGCAATAAAAACACAAAACTTAAAATCAATTTTTCTATACGTTGTATATTAATAATTCCCATAAAAAATACAAATTATTTTAATTCATTGATTACGGACTTTGTTTTTCACGTTAATAATTAATCAGCATATTTTCCTGCTTTCTTTCCACTTTAGTAAGAAAAACAATAACATAAACAAAATCTAATCATTAATGCATCTTAATCGCTTTAATTAAGATTGGCAATAACAAGTTGAAAAGAAGTCAAAATTTTATAAGTGATAAAATTAATTTACTTTAATTAACAATTAAACTTTTTTCGTTAAATATTATAAATAATTCAAATATTTGTTAATAGAGTGATTGATTTTAGGAATGTAATCTGAACACGAAATATCAATTAACATCCACTAAACCAATTAAAATACGATGAAATATTATTTGGATATTACCACAGTAGTATTAAAGGTGAATTAAATTATTAAATTAAAAATAAATACTCTTATTTATAATATTTCAATTTTAATGGTATATATAAAATTTTGAAAGTAATTATAACATTAGAACATTTTTCTTATTTGATGAATATAATTGTATAACCATAATAAAATTAATTGCATCTTTTATTTACTGTAATTTATTTAAATAAGTGTAATATCGCATAATTTAATATAAAATAAACAATACCGTCTGATATGTAACATTCACGCAGTAAATTACATTTGCTATCCTAACCTAAATTTTTCACATGGAAAATTATAATTTTATTAATTGTTAACAATACAAATGCAAGCGCAGAGTTCCTGATTTAAATAGGCCATAGAATTTCAAAAAAAAAATTTAATAAATATATATCAAATATAAAACAGGAATTCCATAGTTGTATGAAATTCTATAAAACTTTTTATCTAAAACTTTATAAAATATTATGAAATTAAGCAGATATTTTACAGTTATACGAATTTATATAAAAAATGTTTAAATAT
>JABFOX010001321.1:0-13309 GCA_022817665.1 Axea sp. ZL-2020
GGAGGGGGCGTTTTAAGGGGGAAATGGCGCCGTAGGAAAAAAATTTGGGCGAAAATGAGCAGGCTAATTGCAGAAAAGATGGACGTTGGGTCACGCGTGCAAAGGGGTGAACCGATCTTCCATTAATTCGTGCAACGTTTTTGATGTTTTATTCATTGTCGAAAAAAAAAAAAAACAAACAGTACTTTTACAATTCTTCTCGTAACTCTTGTAACGCACCGACACATGCGAAATGCAAATAAATCACACGCGTGCGCGATAATTATTTTTGCGCAATTGCAAAATCTAATTTTGAGTCGGATAAAAGCAAATGATCGGCAAAGTTTAAACTATATTAATTTAGTAGCGAATAACATTGATCGAGCGCCGTGTCGAATCGCCGCAGGCGCAGCAATTTCAAGGCCCCGAACTTCTCGTGTCGGGCAAAACGAAAAATGTTGATCAAAACACTTTGCGGTTCAACGAAGCTCCGGAGAAATGAATCATCGGTTGACAAGCCTTCCAATAAAAGAGAAACTAACCCCCTCCCCTCTCCACCGAATTTATCGAGTCCAGTTAATTATGGTAATTTGTTGTCAAAAATGCCCATCTTGCTGTTAAGTGTTGTAAACGGAGCGGTGGGCGGGGAGGAGTTTCTTTGCTCAATTAATAAACATTCGAGTTCATGAAAAAATTACTCAAAAATAAAAATGAAAGATCATTTCAAATACAAACGGCTTTTCTGGTTTGTGAACTTGGCAACTGGCCGAGACGGTTTTTACAAAGTAAGCAAAGTGGACTTACGATCTTTAAGTACCGAAATCAAATAACGCGCGACATTTCGACAACACGCAACGCTTCTAATAAATCATAATAAACAACTTATAACGAGTTAATCTACGCGCGATAATTTAATCGAGTGAACCAACGGTTTTACAACGCCAGCAAGCAAACTTACAAAAATATGACAGGTATAAATCAAAATCCACTCGGTTAAAATTATGCAAAGGAAAATGCATGTATCACGTACGCAATTTTATAAATAACAACAAAATTGCTGTTCATTTTCTTTTGAACAAATGCAACGTATGGGATCTGTACATGACTTTTCTTGAGACTCCACGAATCATACGCGGTACTCGATTTAAAACAATGCTGTGTGTATATTTTGAAATAAATTTAGAAATTATACATGTGTGTACATGCTCGTATTTACAGACTTCAATACTTTTCATCTGGTTTTTGCACGATTACACCTGTACAATAGGTCGTACCTGTATAATCATACGAGATACAGATACTTGTATCTCATACCTTAAAGCACTGTGTGCATTTTTACTATAAATTTATATGTTCTATTTTCATTAAAATGTTGGAGTTCGATCAATTTTAAAAATATTAGACACTATTCAAGCACTCTCACGATGAAATATAGATTAATTGGAGTAAATTCAATCTGCTGGTAAAAATGAAAGAAACAATTCATAAATAGAACTTATCAATGAGTTGAGTTATTAAGAGACACTCGCATTTTAACACGCATCTAAAACAAAAGTGTAATTATGATTTTGTAACACGAAACGTGTTGACTTACTGAAACACTAAAGATCCAAGTTCAAACTCTGTTTATTGAAACGCGTTCCACACTTTGAAACACTTTTCTCTACTTTGTACAAAATGTTCACTAGGCTTTTTATTGTTCAATATGGAAATAAATAGTGCCGAAATTTTAAGTGGCTATCATAGAAATGAGATTCATACGAGTCGTGGAGGAATTGTAGTTTTTTGAAGCTGAAAATGAAGTGAAAATTGTATTCGGTTCTGAAAATGTTGTTCGCACTCATTTTCATTAGTGTTAGTATGAAATATATTTCAGTAATACGATAGTTAAGATTTTAATATAATTATGACAAAAGATGTAATAGCGTGGCTAAAAGTAATCCTGAGAAGGACCAAGAAATGGTGGAAAGGAATAGATAATAGGATAATGATTTATAAGGTTAATTATCCCGTGTAATTATACTTCAGTAACTTTCTTTTCAACACAAAATTATTTATCAATAGTGTTTCAATTTAACGACTAATTTATCTAACCAATAACTTATTTATATTATCATTAAGGTAAGAATATATATTCCTTTATGCTTTATATATATACATATATGACAAAAATAACAACAAATATAAAAATATATAAATATATTTGTTGTTATTTTTGTTTTATTTATAACGAAGTATTAAAGGAAAAGAAACAACATATATATTTTGTCTTTAATAATAATAATAATAATAATAATATAAACAAGTTATTAATCAGACAAGTTAATCGTTAAATTGAAAATTATTGATAAATACATTCTGACGTTAAAATTAATACAACAAAATTATTTTACTGTTAGGAATTTGAACTGGTATAACATTCAATGGATGATTTTACCCTCAAAAAATCATAGCATTTATTCGTGTTAGCATTTGTTTTCATGATTATTATTAATACTATTGTTAGTTTAGAGTAAAATAATTGTTTTCTGCAATTGTTTCAAAACAAACAGTTGAAACTGTAAAACAGAGAAAATGCGCGTTTTTCAAAATACTCAAACCAATATTGCAAAACCAAATCGTGCAAATTATCTCTCTTATAAAAACACTGTGGCTTTGAGTTGCAATTTTCCATCAACATAGTTGAAGTCTGTTTTTTTTTTTTCAGTTGCTATATTCGTTACCTCTGTAATTAAGATAATATATGATTGCGTTATGATGCATAAAACAATAAACGCACTGACAGTTCGCTGGTGCTCGTTTTTTCGAAATTATTTTTGACAAGTTAATGACGTGTTTTTATAACTACTGCGTTTATCGCCGGTCTGCGCGCGGTTCACGTGAATGAACGACGGATTTTAGTGCACAAGGCATTACTAAAATTAGCTGATTGCTTTTTCACTTTTTCAATTTCACGGCGAGCCTCAAAATCGCGGCGCAAGAACGTTTTCTCTGTCGAAGAAAAGAAGCCGGATTTGAGCATTTATACGAAAAAGAAAATTTGAGAATTTGAGAGAAAATGTTTCAGTGCTTGTTATTGGCATGTTGGACTGGTGTTGGTTAATTTCATGAACAAGTTTGATATTCGGAGGTGGAGAAGCGGGGCAATTCAAGTTCTTTTTCTTTTCATTTTCAGATTAAATGTTGATTGGGCTCGAAGATGTACAACTTAAACGTAAACGTGAATCCTAGCTCGACGGGCGCCGCCGGACTGCTCGGTGTCGCGGCGGCCGAGGTCACGCCAAGGACACCGGAAATCATAAACTCCCTTATCGCCATGAACAATCCTTTCGAGGGTTACTGCAACGAGAGGAGCCGCGATCGAACGGATTCGACCAGCAGCGGTGAACCCAGTCCGCCCAGTGTTCAGCATACCTGCAGTCAACTTATCAAAGAAGGCAGATTATTTATTGCTCATTTTTTATATCACTTTTTGTTTCCATTAGAAATATTGCTCCTTATAGTTTCTCAACATACTTTGGCATTGTTTTTGATTTCGCGCAAATGCACAAATGCGAACAAAATTATTGGCCTTGATTTACAAAGTTGTTACACTGTTTAGATAGTTGAATGGATTAAGTGGAAAAAATAAATAAATAAAAGGGAAATTGTGTTTGATTCGTATAAAAGAAATTAGCTGTCCATTTTTTAATGTTGTATAATATTTTGAATAAATTGTTGTTTACGTTTTGAGGGACGAAATTTGTATCTGTTTTAGTCTAATTTGAAATAATAAATATTTTTGTTAAACAAATTTTTGTATCTTTTTATTCATGATTTGCCATAGTTGGCACTATAAATGATTTAACCGATTAAATTTATTTATAAGAGTTAAACTTGTTTTATAATAAGCTCTTGTGATTTTCTTTATTTAAAGTAGAAAATATGAATGCGTTTAGTATTTTGAATGCGTAATTTGAATATGAGATATTTTACTTTACATTAAAATAACCGGTCAACGTTTCAATAACTATATTTCATAGATTATAAGCTATCAATTTCCTGCTTTTATTTTTCTTCCTAATTTTTTCCATTTTATTTCCTTTAATTTAATATTTCCTTTAATAACTAGTTTTATCATCAAAGCATGATTAAAAATAAAATAAAAAAATTAAATTTGATACTTCGATATTAAAGCATTGAATGTTTAATTGCAACGCGCTGAAGAACATTGAAAGGATGAACGTAAAATAATAAGTAATATTAAATTATAAAGATCGTGTGATGTGATTATGAAAGTAAAGTTCTTCACGTTTATAAAAGAAATGATAAAACTGTGGTTTAAAATAATGTTATATTTTCAATTAGTGCATTTCGTTTAAAGTGTTCTGATAATTTATTATTTTATTGAGCAGGGTTGAAACTGACATTGCAAACAAAAAGGCGAGCTAATGGCAGTGGCGACGAAGGGAGGAAGAAGACAAAAAAGGAAGACGGCAGTGCGGACGATGAAGAGGAAGACGACTCCAGCAGTAATAATAATAATAATGTGAATAATCGTGGAGGAGTATGTGGTTTTATACACCTTCTGAAATGCCATTTATATGTATCCAGTAATTTTAATACTCGTCATTAATTTTTACACATCTTTCTTGTTTCGATTAAAGCGACTGTTCAAAAACGGAATTTAATTAAAGCGAGAAAAAAAATAAATAAAGAGAAAAATTAAAGCATCAATTCAAGGAACACACCCGTCTGAGAAAATTTAACAAACCGCGACAAAACTGATCATTGTATTACTTTTTTTAATCATATTCTCTATTTTTCAAAAATCGAATCAACGCGTTTGTTTCAACAATGAATTTTAATATAAAAACCACGCTTTGCTTTACACATACGCAAGATTTCATTCACTAATGCAATGTCGACAGGCTAAAAAATATTCTTTACACATAACATACAGATATTTGAATTTGTTAGAAGGAAATAAATCATATCACATTCATTTGATGAATTATAATGCAAACGGATTTTGCTTCAACTTTGCAGTTAACCCCGGAGGATGAAGAGAGGCGTCGGCGGAGACGCGAGCGTAACAAAATTGCAGCTACAAAGTGTCGGTTAAAGAAGCGCGAGAAAACTGTGATTTTGGTGAAGGAGTCAGAGGTCCTAGAAACGCAAAATCAGGATCTAAAGACGCAGATTCAGGAACTCGAGACGCAGAGGCGCAGGCTGGTGGATATGCTGAGTCTGCACACGCCCACCTGTTTAAAGAACGGGGGCGCGATAGACACCTCTTACCAGCAGTACGCGGAACCGATCCCGCTTCCCAGTTACCATGACAACTTTGCGCCGCCCGCTCTCAATCAGCCGCAGAACTGCGTCACGGATTACCCTGTTAAAGTCGAGGCTTTTGAAGCAGTCTCTGAGTATTACCATCAAAACAGTCCCTACGTTTCCACGTCCGATTCCGGTTGCACCGTATAGTACTCGACGACGATAGCCATTAAACTCCGCAATTGCGTTTCTTATACAGAATTAAGACGGATCCTTTTTTTTATTATTGTTCTTTAATATTCATGTTTGTTGTCTGTTAAAATCCGGGTATTTTGTAAATCATTTTGGTAAAACTTTTGCGATGGAAATAGATAGCACGAGAAGTTTTTTCTTATCGTTGTATGGAATGTGAAAATGCGATGGAGAACGGTAAATGATTAATTTATTACTTTGTTGTTAATAATAACAAAGTAATACATTGTAGTATACACGTCAGGACTGGTAGAAATCAGGATTATTCTTTATTTACACGAGTCTTGCTTAATATAATCCAGTAAAATTAATTCTTTTGTATAAATAACCAAAATATAATGTTAAATTTAGCTGAATCAATGTTAGAATTGTTGGTGGCAAAATATTACATTTTGTAAATGTATGAATCAACGTCTGAACTTTTATTGATGTATTTTTTCATTTTGTTGTTTTATTAATTAAAAGTTATGAATAAGGTTTTTTTATCATAAAATAGTTTTCTTATTATTATTGCTATATTATATATTATTTATTATTATATCATTTTATTCATTTTAAAACCGTACATTTGTACGGTAATTTTAAACATTAAAATACTCTATTCATTTCAAAGTATTTATTTATTTACAAGTTATTTATTTTTATTTGCCATGCATTATCAAACAGATTTATTAAACATGTGCTTTAACATAAAAACGTATTGAAAATATGTCTTTGAATTAAAATAATCAATTTTTTTAAAGTCGTATCAGTCCTAAAAAAATGTTAAATTAAAAATTATTGTCATTGATAATGTATTATGCTGTATTGGGAACATATATTTCAATTTTATTGAACAGTTTCTTATACGGTAAAATAAAGTATAAATACCTTTCATTAAAATTGAATTAATGCATTACAAATATGGCATGGTATGATCGAATTATTTTATGTTATTGTAATTTATAATTTAACTTTTTTCTGCGTGTATATAATTAAAGTAAATATGAAATTAATTATTTTTGTGATAATTATATATTGTGTAGTAATAGATACTGTCATGTTTATATATAAATATTTATAATACTTTTTTATCAGTGTATGCAATATTTAAAGAGACGTGCAAGTAAAATGTTTAAAACTGACCAATTTATATACAATTTTTCAAAGTATGATATTCAAGCTGTTTCTCAGTAGAAAAAAATGGGATACATTTTTAAGATCATTAATATTATTATAATTATTTGTTTATGGCTTGGATTTAAAAAAAGAATATATTCAAAATACCACAATCTATCTGATTTTAAAACTTTTTTTTTCAATCGTTAAATGACTGTTATAGAAATTTAGATTTATAAATTTAAATACTGATTATTCTTCCGTCTTACGATTAAATGCCTGAAATAAGTTCAATGAAGCCAGTTGATATTTATTATTAATATGCATATAATATTAATATGGTCTGTTTATTTCAATTAAAAAGTTGCATGTGTTATACGTTTAAATTAAACAACAACGAATTAGTTCTACGTTATACGTTTTAACAGATTTAACAAGACAAAAATGTACAAATTAGTCACGTGATATATCAGACCCTTCAGATGTAATAATAATAATAATAAAAGTAAACTTTTTCAACACTTCATGAAATCTTAAGTTTTACAATCACTCTTAAATCAAAGAATTCAACGTCAGTTGATTTGATCATTGAACCATAAATGAATAAGTATTGCACCATTTGAAAAGCAAAAGAATAATATTTAAAAATATTAATTTCATTGTCTCTTTCGATCGCAACATGCAAAATGCTTCTCGATGAGTTTTTCAAGTATTACGAATAATCGCATAAGCTCACAGATACTCATTATTTCGGTGAACGTAAAACGCTGGTCTTTGCGAGTCGACGTATTTTCTAAATGTTTTTTATCCTTTATGTGCGCGCAGATACGTGGCCACAGGATAATCGCAATTCTTTGTACGATAAGGCCGTCCAATTTTACGGAACACTCGGCTTCACAAGTTTATCTGAAGATAAACTCGTGGATTACGATCGGTAAACAGCGCTGATAAGGCGAATACTTTTCTTTACATTCAGTCGAAAATTTTCGGCTCGTTTGAGTCCGGAGCAATTAAAAATATGTAAATCGCCTGTCACAACACATTATTTCGTCCTATATAATGCGACGCGTACCGTGGAAAGGAATTCTGCTTTCGTGCTTGTTTTGCCAAACTCCGGTGATTTGTTGAAACTCTTTTTACGTGAAAATGTATGTATATATGACACGAGACAATTTTGTAACTTAACTCTGTATTCGGTCGGATTTGTCGTGAGGAAAAAAGTCGACTGTAGCAAAAAAAAAAAAAAAAAAAAATGTTTTTTCTCCAAAAACTCGCTTCTTTTTCGTTGTAGTAATCAATCATTCAAAGAGAGATGAATCGAAGCATTCCACAGAATTGTTTTGTTTCCGTCTACGCATTTGCGTTTTTGTAACGTCTCTTCACTCTTCTTCCTTGACTAACGACAAACGCATTCGTTAGTGAATCGTATTTTATCGTCGCGAACTCGCCTCTCTTTGTATTATTTTTTAACTTATCTTAGATTTAGTTTCGACACGAGTAATGCTTGAGAAAGAAAACGACGACAAATGGGAAAAGTACGATGAAAAAACTAAAACATTCCTCGTCACTTTACTGACATTCTTAAGGCCTCATTGATGTAATCCAATATTTCTGAATGGTGCAAACAAATGTATGCGACTTTTGTGATATTTATAACGTTTCGGGTATTCCCCTTAAAATTTCTTTTATTGCTGAGATAACGCTGTTTGGTCTTCCACAAGTTTTGTAAACGTGTCTGATACGAGTGGTATAATGAACTCTGCCAAGTTTTTTATTCAAGAATGTACTTAATTGTTCAGAATGCGAGATTCCCGTTTGATGTTATTTTTCTAAAATGTCTGTATTGATTTATACCACTGGTAGCAGCACAACATTTCTATCGAACGTATATCGCAAAGATCGCAGCGATGCGACGAAGCTCGAACGTTTAGAAATAACAAATTGTAACAACCGAATGAAAAATCAATTCGAGCTTTTTCAGAATACGCGCTTCTTGTATCTGCAGTGATAAAGTCTATCCATTGTTATTGAAAAAAAAATTTTTTTCTTTTATAAAGATTAGAATAGAATATATTAAAACGTTGCCACGCGTGTACAGAGGTTACTTATAACTGTATAATTATTTTGATATTTAATAATGTTATACATGAGTAATCGCATATTTTGTATACACATCAATAATTGATTATGATCAATGGAACATTTTGCGATTTGATCATTCATGCATTATGTTATGTAAGTTAATGACAAACAATGTGCCTAATGACATACCTCAGCGTACACATGCCTGAAGTGCCTTTGCTTTGCAAAAAATGGGGAAAAAATATTCAACAAATAAAAAACGGCAAATACATTTCAGGATAAATTCACGCGCACACGTACACGTACACTGCATTCTCACTATTAACTCGAGTTAATTTTATGGCGAATGCACTTTATGCGATAAAGATGGTTTTTAATACATCGAACTGAGGAAACCGTATAGAATTACTGTTTTATGATAATTAAAGAGTCGCAATTATGATTGGACACGACTTTATTTGTTTTGCATTACTGTCTCTCTGAAATTATTGATTGTTAATTTAAATAAACGAATAAAATGTAACGTATTTCAAAATGTTATTAAACCATTTATGTATGGTCATCTTGAGAATCTTGCATAAAACTTTTATAAAGAAGTTGGCTTGAAATATATTTTTGAACTCTTTGGTATTTTAAAAATGGAACCTTTATTGCACGTTTTGTATTATGGGGACGAGTTTTTATTACAAGGAATTATTGTAATTTATGACTCGAAACGTACGATAAATGGTTTAATGATGTTTGAAATCAATTTTGTTTAATCCGTTTGCTTAAACTGGGTATTAAAGTGGGACAAAGTAATTGCATTCTTTTGTAAAATGATATTTCTACTTCAATTTCCTCATCACCTCGAGTTATTCCGCTGTTATCTATATAGCTGTATCTTCAACATTGCGGTCGTGATCATCTCGAAATAACATTTAACAGATGGAAATGGAATAACTCGGTGCGACGAATTTGTTTGATAAACAATAGACATTTGTGAAGCGTGACAAATTTAATCGACCGTTTGGCGCACTTTTCGTCCATGAAAATTCACCAAACACGTCCATCGACTAAACCGTATCGCTTATTTAGCTTTAAACAAGCTATTATTTAGCTTTAAAGTCAAGAATACTGTAAAACGAGTGCGTTATCGAAGTCTGCTAAGACCGCTTCGTTCAACGTGCGTTGCCAGTTTTGTATACATACATATTATATATATTTTATTTAATATTTTATTTTTTCTACGTATGAGCCAAGTAATATAGATTTTGAAAATACTCTTTTTTACACAAAGAGAAGATAATTTGTTTGTTTTTACAATTGTAAATAAGGAAGAAATATGCATGATTCTAATGCCATCAGAGATGTTTTAATTCACGAAGCATGGCATTGGCATGGTACTATGATATATTGATAATCTTTCTGTACTCAGTACCTGGCTATGTGTTTCCATGATGTATTTTCTTTCTTTGCGAACACACGAAATATTGAAGTAACAATTAGATGCCGATTACGACTAGCTTTGCAAAAGGAAATAAGAAGAAAAAAAAAGATTTTTTACTGTTATAACTTGAAAATATTTATTCTTTAAATAAAAGTGCCTTCTCTACTAAAATATTCAGGTCTTTTTATTATTCCAGCAATTTACTCTACTACTAATTTTTACTACTATTATAGTAGTAGTAATTTACTACTACTACAAGATTACTTACAAGTAATCTTGACAAACTAAACTCATAGGATGAAATAAGAAGAACGAGTGCTTTCTTCATTTTATTATAAAAATTGTTTATTATACACACATCTATCTAGTTATCCATTGATTTTAGCCCTTTAACAACTCTTAAAATAGTAAGTATTAAAAGGAAATAATTATCGTTCGATATGAACGTTAAAGGGCCAATCACCATCAAAATCGATAGTGGAATGTATTATATAATATGTATAGAATATATCTTATGTATTTTTACATTATAAATAAAATGACGGTTCCCTTTCAAGTAAAGAGGAATGAGAAATCTCAAAAGGAATTGCATCAATTATCTTAATAAATATGATTGCAGCACGTTCAGATTATGATCCTCTGAAAACATAGAATAAATTCATTTAATTGTTTGTATTTTATAATTTACATTTTTCGTTCAATTAAATTCTGCTTTTTCTTTTATTCGTTTAATTTACAAGCATGTGAAATTTAAAAGAAATTTGTGTGAAAAGCTAATATATAAACATTTATATATTATATTTTTAGCACCGTTACGCAAATTATTTATTTTTGATACATGAATTATATTTATAAAGTAATCACAATTTTATATTAAGAATTTGTATTGCAAAATGCACTCATTTTTATTTTATTAATAATAAAAATAATTTCATAATTAAAATTGTAATTATGAAATAATTTTGTAAATACTTACACTATGATATTATTGATTGGAATATGAATTAATTTAACAAAGAATCCAATGAAACCCATTATACAGAATCCAATAGCAGTGGCAATTGCAATTTTTTGGAATTCTGAAAAAGTTCATATCAATGTGTAATGTGTTATTACATTGTATTAATTTATTTGACCAGTTTATAACTTTTCTTATATACATAAATGAAAATTAATCAACTTTAATAGCTATTTTCCATGTTTTCATTATTAAAGGAATAAACTTTGAGATACAGTCTAGTAATTTAATATTTAAAATGATGATCGAAAAAAAGATGCAAACAGTAATGAATTATTCTAAATCACTGAATGTTAAAAAAGTGGAAAAATCTCTTTTATACTTTATATGATAATCCATCAATGGTCTATAAATAAAATATCAGCACTTTATCTTTGCTACAAAATGTACATTCCATTTATGAATATTTATTGACTATTTATATATTATATATTGATAAATGTGCTTAATTAATAATTATTAAAATCAACATCATAATTTAATTTGTTATGTATAATTACATACTTTTCAAGAAAACTACTTGTATAAAATTTGTAAATGTTTGCATATTGTAAAGTAAAGAATTTATGAGATATAACTATATTTTTAACGTACTTAAAAAAAAATAAAATATTTAATAAAAATATACATGATTATTCATATTTATAGATGTAAACATTTTCTTTTTTTTATATAATTGATGAACAAGATTGAATAAATATATTTGTTAAGTAACAAATTTTTAACTTTAAACATACAATTTTAATTAAACGTTTTTTTTTATAAATAACAAAAGTAATTTAAATAATAAAGTTTATTTACATTGTTACATAAAAGTAATTGTATGCTAATATTTTATAAAATGTGCATAAATATAAATTCATCGTACATTGGCAAAAAGTTAATTTTACATAATTTAAGAGGACATTTTATGAATAAATAAAAATCATTGTAAACTATATTACATTCTTAGATCTAAAAATTTGAATAATATATGTAATCTAATATTTCAATATTAATTTAACAATTAAAAGAACGTTTTAATGTTAATGTTAATTTAGCAATTTAGCCTTAAAATCAGGAATAATTATAAAAAACGAGCATATTAATTACGGAGTTTCTCAAATTCTCTTCAAGAAATTAAAAAATTAATTGGTATATAATCATTTTAAAATAGCAGAAAAAGTTTTCGTTCATTTTAAGATCTCTTAGTAACCCAATACTGAATTCATTTTATATACAATTATTTTACTTTTAATTACAATTTGTTAAATAATTATTAGGAAATATCTACTTGGATATAAAAACGACATATGACGCGATAAGCACTCCAAACATTTGAGATTATATTGCCAAGTATACTGGTACCGACATCTAGTGATTTTAATTCGAAATAAATAATATAAGTGTAAGTTCGCATACATCATGGAACATCCAATAATTTGAATGTAATTTTGGTTAAAAAATCTTTTTTATCCATCAAAAATTATTTGTCGTATAATCGTGTTTTGATGCAATTTAAATTATTGTAAAATATATTAGCGTCTAGTCATACTAAAAACCGCAATATGCGACTCGATGAACACTCGAGACACACGATTCAATGCTGCCAATTACACTGGCTCGCAAAATGTACTGATTTAATCATAAAATAAATAATATTATTCGTATATAGGCACATTGTTGGCGTATTTTATTTAACGTTCTCGAGCACTTACCTGACTAGGATCGGCCGATTCCGGGTTACTGCTATTTCATGCTGGCGTCATTCCTGCGCACCTTCTCGCTGAGCATTTTAAAATGGCCAACACACACTTTATTCGAAAACGACACACACGTTCGATGCTCGCAAGAGTAAACTCGAAATCGCGACCAAGAACAAAGGAAAAAACTCTACGCGGCGGGAAACGCGCGTTTTAACGGTCTTCGACAGTAATGGCCAGTCGAACGCACGGGATTTCGATGGCCTAAGTACCCGGTACGCGCGTCCCGTAAATTTTGCCCCAATGGTCGTATTAAATTAATGGCGTATTGAACGCCCCCCTTCTGTAATAAACAAAGGCGAGCTTTCCATTTGAAATTTCAAAGCTGTCTTCCTACTCTGGATGATAATGCAAGAGGTATAATTTTCGGAAAATATCGTCATCCTATTTGGCGGGAACTGATTTCACGTACGACGTTTCAATACGTGGTCAATTTGATTCGACAACAATGGC
>JABFOX010001322.1:0-13309 GCA_022817665.1 Axea sp. ZL-2020
AAAGTTGGAAGTGAAGAATTATTCTATGCGACAATAAGTAAGGACAATTTTTACGATATTACAAATTTAGTATATAAATTTAAGAGTAATTAATTTCGCAGAATCCCAAAACATAATGATTAAAAGTACCTGTTTCAAACACAAAGATACAAAGCAACATGGAAACTCCCGGACGGAGTAACTTCTAATCAAACAAACCATGTATTAATAGACAGAAGACATCATAAAAACCTCTTTAACGTTCAGACTACGACATCGTTATCACTAAACTTAGACTCAGATTAACAATAATTAAAAATAAGCAGGAAATTATGTCGGTACTAAGATTCACAGTAGAAAAACTTAGATATAAAGGAAACACAAAACTATTAAATAGAATTTAGAAATCATTTCGAAGTACTAGGAATAATTGAAGAATAATTTGAAGTACTACAAAATAATGACACGTTAAAAATATGCAGTAAAATCAAGAACGACTTTAAAGAATCAGCTAAGGTAATGGTAGGAACTCAAAAGCAAAACGTAAATAAACCATACCAGTAGGAAAAGACCTATCGGAAATCTTTGGAATCTACAACAAACTAAAACAGGAAGACGTAATCCCACCGCATATTTTTTACATATTGTCGGATATAATACTTCTTTTCTAATTCAACCGTTGAATTCTCCTATTACTAATTTAATACTATACAATGAACATTTATTAACCACCTGTTTGAGTTTCACATAGAAATCATCTTTTTTTTTTATTGTTATTATTTGTTTTCATGTACATTAATAATTACTTTATTTATTGACCCTGATAAAATTAAATACGATACACTATTACTAATAAACTGAACGTTTAATATTACTGACATAACACCTTTTTTTACCAAGAAACCCGTTCCTATTGTGTGTTCTATCTTTTCCCTATAAAAATAAATACAATTTTCTGACTCAATTCGTCCCTTATTCAGTCATCCTGTTTTCTATATCGCAACAATGTCCAGCTTATACCTATTCGCTTCACTAGTTTTAATGATCCCGCTTGCAAAATAATTTGTACTTTCCACGTAGCTACTGTAATGTTCTTAATTTTCCATAATTTCTCTAACTATTCCAACCGCTGTCATGTTCCCGTTTCAAGCTGATTTTTTCGAAGAGGATGGCCAGTATGAATTCATTACACCTACATCTGGCCCTTTTTTCAGTGGAAATATATTTTTTGATTGTTTTTGGGAATATCGAGCCGTCTCTGATCACGATTATCTCAAAATTTATAGGGAGGAGGGAGAGTGATCACGATCGCAACTACTCTCATTACTACGCCTGTTTTTAGTCATTGTTATCGGAATGTCAGACTGGTTCCGATCTGCCAACTTCACCTATCATTGGCATCTCGAAATTCTCCTGTTTGTGGCATGTTGATGCCGGGACTCTCCAGAATTTGTGCGCTGCTTGGACAATCCAGCACATTCCTTTCAGGCAGCGTTACTAAGCTCGTTACAAATTCTGGTTCACAGTTTGTTCGAGTTTAATTTCTCTAACCTTTGAGAAACTAATCCCTAACTACAAGGCAGTAGCTTGGACATTCTTTGTCTGACTTATCTGTATCTACTTTTCCGGCTTGGGTCACCCTGCCAGTAGCATCGCTAACACCGGTGTAGCTTTCTACGTCCTTGAAGTACTCAAGTTACGTCATCCGGTCTCCAGATACCATCATTAGGATATTGTCCGTGAATTGGACCAAGACATAGATGGAAAAATAATATTAATCGTTTGAGTGCTGAAGAATTTTCTTTCATACATGTTAAAAGTGTGGACTAAAATGCGGATGTATTTTGTTTTTGGAACAAAATACAATCACAATTGAATAAAATTAATAAAAATTGCAATTGATACAAATACTGATTGATACAGATGAATATAATTGCTCTCCATTGATGCGAAAATTATACTAATCAACAGCAGCGCGACTGCGCATTTTTGGCACAAAATAAGAGAAGTGCGATCGCATTTCCCCGCATTTTCGGTACATGATAAGCGCCACACTCAAACGGCTAAAATCGATCTTGCGGAAATTGGGCGTTCTTATTTTAATGAGCCAATGAACTTTCGAGTTCGAAACGCCATATAAAAAAAGACTATTTTGAGATTGATGATGTCAAAGATAATGTGTCAGATGCCTACTTCATCTTCAAGGAGGGGTAATGTAAAATTATGCTTCGGAAATGGTGTATTTAATTTTGAATAAAAACTTTGCTGAATTTATATGTTATTGTGTGTATGCGTTATCGACAGTGAATCATTTGGGAATTATTACTTAAAAGAAAAACAATTTGAACTGTTGAAGTGACCACATATATATGTATGCTATTTTTAAAGTACGAAAGTAATTGATATGTTTAGTTTAAATTCGAAGGACTGTTAATAATACAAATATTTTTGAAGATTAACTTTTCTCCTTATATATTGAACGATTCTTATGACTAATTTATCATACGACGATTCATTACTGATAATCCGTATGGAAATGATTACTGATTCAAGGAATTTATATATTTGGACGACGATTGAGACAGCAGAATAATTTGAATGCCGAATTTCCCACCTACATTGGAGAGCAGCATTTTACATTTATACTGGATACTCGATTTTAGCTTATTGAAAAGAAACGTTTGGTCGTGTGATCACTGAAATGTTATTTCATTATATATGTGCATCGTTATGTTGTATTTGCATTTTTATTATAATCCGAAATTGTATGTTAATTTATTATGAAAATTATTATAAGAATATATTAATTATAACATCTGTTTTTATTTGTTCTTTAATTCAGTGATATTATTGATTTAATCTCAGACTAGTGTAAGAAAAAAGAAATGGGTGTTATATGAAATTTGTTATAATAAAATAAACAAACTCAGCAAATCAATACATCATTACATGATCTACCTTGGGCATTACTGTTCAGAGGTTCTTAGTGGTTGAGAGTGACGTATGAACCACGCGGATGGACCACATGCGTCACTGGCGACACCGGCAATCCGTCATCAATTCATTCCTGAATTCCGTACAAGAAATTGTAATGTACTGTGCAGTATAGTGAGGTTCAGTACGGTGTTAAAAAAATTAAATTACTATTGTGCGTAACAATATCGTACCATGGAGAAGTTTTCACTTTTCTTTCTACAAATTGAACAGATCAAAATGGAAAGAGATAACTTCATAGATGAAGTTAAACTCATTAACTCAGATTATTACATATTAGGTATAACATTATATGAAAAATAGACATATAAATTATATTAGAGATCGATAGTGACACAATAAGCGAATATGTATATAATTTGGATATTTTTAAATTAAATTTGAGTCATCCAGGGAATTCTCTTTTACAAATTTTTTGTAACCCTTTTGCTTTCGATGTATACTCTTATAAGAGAATTATAAAAGTGATTTATTTATCAATACATTAGCATTTTTAAATATCAAATTTACTTTCAGTTTTATCGCGTAATACTAAATTCAATAAATTTATAAAGGGTTTTAATAATTGTAAAATATCAAGTTTGGGCTGCAGAGCGCTTGCGCGATGACACGACGTGTTCGTGGAACATCGACTCCGTAGTAAGATACATTTGCGGAAGCACTTGTCGCGCGTCTTTCGTACGCGCCTGTCGCTTTTCACGAATCTATCTCGAGGTTGTTTCGTAGTTATCTTTTAAAACCACGTGGTTGCAGTTCTTCGCGAGTTTGTGCAAAAATTCAATGAATTAATTAATTGATAAAATTATGTTATCATTTATTTTCTTTATATAATTTATCTTGTTTACAAGTCATTTTTTATATTTCTATTATAGAAATTAAATTTTAAAATTAGTTTTTAAAATTAAAAAATTTGTATTGAGTGCAGTGTTATGTCAAGAAGAAAACAAGCCAAACCTCGATCTTTAAAGCGTAAGTTAATCTTCTTAATGTATGTTTTTTATTATATTATATTTCACGTGTAATTTTATAAACTTCATTTCAATATAAATATTATTTATTATTGTAATAACGATATAATATATATTTTTTATTAATATAGAACTAATTCGTTAATGTAACAGAATGTATTTGCTAGAGAATACATTCGGAAAAAAAATTATATTAGTGTATTAAAATACAAAAAAACCTTATAATCATGTTGTTGATACTTTGAAAATTATCAACGTGATTATTATATCTTTGTTCATTTCGCAAGAACAATATTTGTTACCTTTTTGTCACATTTTTGGAGCAAATACATGTGCTATATCAAAGAATTCTTTTTCATTGTGTACATATTTCATATCATTTTTAATAAAGTTTTTCAAAATCTATTAAAAGTAATTACAACAATAATTCTTTCCACTTCATAATTTTTCATTGCTTAAAGAAAAGAAAAGATATTTCGAAATGTTAATATAAAAGAGACGTAGTAATAATATTAAATATAATTTTTTAATATGCCATAAACATTTTACTAAATAGCAAAGCATGCAATAGTATTTAGTTTTATTTTATTATGTATGTATTTCAAGATAATTAGGAGTTTCAATACAGTATATATTAAACATATTTTAGTTGTTCAAATATCATATTTTATGGTAATTTTGGTTTCATTTAAAATGTCAAATATATGTATTCCGAAATATTTTAAAAAGCCGTTAATATTAACCTTAGACAACGATTCATTTTAATTGTTTTGATAGAATAAGATTATAAATGTATAATATATATTTAATCAAAAATATATATATGTAATGAGAACTTTTATTTCACTAAGACGTAATTAACTGTTAAATTGAGAATCCTATAAAAATATTAACTATCTATTATTTTTTTATTTAGAGTGTGCTTATATTGTTATTGTTGTTGTCGTTGTTGTTGTCCTTATTATTATTATTTTGATACATGAACACTGATCATTTTATAACGTTGTCTATGCTAAGAAATATCATGAAAAATTGATTTTTGACCAATATTTTTTAAAATAATAATAGTTCCATGCAATGAGAATAATATATAAATTTTTTATAATAAATTGCAAATCGCTCGTAAGATCTCAAATTCTAAATTGTATATTACGCATATCAGATGTAAGAGACTTGATATGTTTGAGATACATATATTTCTATATTAAAATTATTATGCTATTGTTATATTAAAAATAATTTAGGGTCATTGCATTTTATTAAACACTTAATGAAACTGATATCACGTAAACCTTATGTGCGTACAAGCACTTTGCTTTTAATTTTCACACATTTTTGTAATGAAATCTATGATTTTTAATTAATATCAGTTGCTGAGTAACATGTAAATTTATAAAAACAATTAATATTTCGAAATGTTATTTTATACGTAAGTTCTTGATTTTATAGTTGTTGATTATTAATGTTGTAACATATTTATATATTATTTTTAATTTCTGTAGTACGTAATTCTGATTTGTAATATAATTAGGTCTAATATAATTTTTGTATATGAATAAATACGTTAAGTTTGATATTAGTTATAGTGGTAGATACAAATGATCAATTTTGAAACCTTTTTAATAGAAATATACAGAAATAAAACTTAAAATATTCAAATACTTGTGATTGATGTCAAATCTATTACACTAATTAAAATATTATACAAGAAATAAACCAACAAAGTGAAAAATTAAAATGTTATTAAAAAATGATTTACAGCGCATTGATATCATGTATTACAAGTGTTTTATCATTAAGTGAACGCATTTGTAACAAATTAAAGGTGTTACAATTATGAATATAAAATGAGTAGCTGCACTGTGAAAAATAATATACGTCAAAAGCGAATTGCAATGTAACAACGACGGAATAAGAGCTTGGGGAGACGCGTAAGAGTTTGATATTTAGTACTCCGGAGAGTGTTTATAAGATGACCCACGTATGCAACTAACTCCGAAACAGCATAAATTAACGTTAATTCTCGTATTTCTTACAGCTCGGTCAGAAATTACTATTCCAAACATTAAAATTTGCTTTTAAACTGAATATTATATCATATATGGCTGCTTGTTGAAATACTCATATCTCTTATAAATTCTTTGAAACGCAACATTTTTAATATAAATTGTGCTATTAAGTTAAATCTACATAAAAGTGATAATAAAATGAAATTATAATTGCGTATAAAAATATAACTTTTAACAAGGAACATTAGTAATGGTGTAATCATTTCACCAGATGTGTTATTTCTAAATAAGGTAAGAATACGAAGAAAAAGTTGAGGGTAAGCCAATAAGAGGGTTCTTTGAAAGACAGGAAATAACACTGCCCTCTAATACAAGTAATTTGATTCACTTTTCTATAAGTGTTCCAAACGAGACCCTTAATTTAGAGTTCTATCATCGCAAAAAAATGTGACATGTGTAAAATGTTCGACAAACTACAAAAATTGCTCTTCATACTGACAATATATCCCGGGATAAATTTGGTACAAATTACCCCAAAGCTTTTCAGCATAACACCCTTTGCATAATAAACTTGTTGGCTTTCTCCGCAATTTTAGTAGACTCTGCCCTTCTCATATTTGCATTATGTGATGGCACAAATTTTGATTTAAATATTCAAAATATGTGTAATAAATGCGATTTCATGCAGATACGAACATTGCAATATTTTCTTCTAAAATTTAAGTTCATAATTTTAAAACCTACTAGATTTGAGAACAGAATCTATGACAGATAGTAGATCCCTAATGATAGGATCACGGGCGTAAACCATATTCTGCGTACCATATTTCCGTCATTATTGACAGAATACCACGTTAGATCAATACCATACCATTCTGATAAATAATATCAATCTGTCTGACAATAATATGGCAAGTGTATTGATCTGACTCCTGATTCATTATATAATGATCTGATGAATCACTCTTTTAAATAAAATTATATTATAAGCATGTTATAATATATTTGTCATATTTAGAATTGAATTGTTGTATCGAATGTAAAACATTCATTTAACTTTTCTATCCATAGTACTGAAACGTGAACTTTTTCTAAAAATCACAAAAAATTCCCAAACTATACCATGGAGAATTGCAGTTTTCCAGAGCAAGATGCTCGGGGTAGATTCTTCAAGAGGAAATTGATTCGTAACACTGAAGAAATTCTATCGTAAACAGAAAATGGACGAAGACATACTTGCACAAGATTAGTCATTTCGACTAGTTGATATCGATTCTATGAAGAATACACGAAATAAGGGTACATGCAAGTCCTTAAAATCATGCATGAAAAATTTCTATTTCAACTTTCCAAATCGACAGTTTTAATTTAAATGAACGAATGACCAGAGCAGAGATTTATGAATAGTAATTTAGATAGCAGGAAATTTATAGTTTTGTCATATATAAAAGTCTCAACATTTTCAGCAGTTCTAAATCTGTGGAAAACAGTTTCATTCTACTTTCAAAATTATTATTTAAACTTCAAAAACTTTCTTATTTGCTTTTTTTGTATTATAAATGAAATTTTCTACGAAAGAAGTAAACATTTTCCTGAAAAAAGTGTTATTTAAATAGTTTTATTCTATTCCTTCTAACCATATTTAGAGAAATAAAATTAAACAAATTACAATTTTTACAATGTATTTGATCAAACAAAAATATTTTACATATTACAAATTTCATTGGCTGTGAATGATTGACATTAATTTTATATTACCTTCTCCACTGTTTGTAATTTAATTACTTAACATCAAAATTATTAAATATGTATATGTAGAGGAAACAAATATTACTTGTGTGACATTTCTTCCTCTGCGTTAAATTCGAAAAACTAAAAATGATTTTCATATTCTATTTTCATATAAAATTATTAAATTTAATGATTTGTTAAGTATTAAGGTATTAAATTATTTAATGTTTAGAATCACCGAGTAGCAGTGAGCATTCATTTTGTGCTGCTATATTAGTTGATAATCATTGCACATTAATATAAAGTACATAAATGCACATATACAATTATGTACTTAATGTTACACTAATGTTAAAGATTTATGTTTAACCGACATATGTTGTACAAAATATTTTAGTTAATGATAACATTCTGAGTGAACCGTTAAAAATGAAGCGAGGTAATTAATTTGTTTAGATGAAGTAATATTTCGAATAATTATCATGTTATGTTAATGTTTTATATCGCATAATTATGTTTAATCCACTCTTTTTTAATTTCTAAAATATAATACGTTTTTTTTACGAAACTGTAAACGATATTCATATTTATAAACATTTTATGAGATAAGTAGTGATTTTTTTCAATCATGCTAATCTCCAACGCTGGCTAAATTGGAGTTCTTCGATTCTGAGGTGAACTGTAGCTTATTTTTCAAATAACGTCGTATTTGGCGGCATAACGAGTTAGGTGGTTGGATTGAACAAGATTGAGGTCCACAAGCTCACGCGTATACCGCATGGGTAGTAACTGTGGGGGTGGTTTATATACGGCGTGAGAGCCGTCAAATGACGAGGTTCAAAGCATTGGCGCCGGCGGTGGCGTGTTGGAGGGAGACGGAGACAGACTAGTCAGCTAGGATGGAATTAGGTGGAAGCCCGCGGGAACAAATTTTCCCTCGAGGGAATCTCCAGCCTCAGTAATCACCAGTTCTCCTATCTCGTCCTATTCCATCCAATTCTCATCGCAACGATCTCTGTTCCTCGGCTCTGCATGCAGCTATGACTACAAAACCGCGCGCCATATTACGCGTATAACCACGCACTTTTTATCGCAATTGATTAGAAGGGTGTTACTTTTTCAGTTGCTTTTCGAAGTCATTGTAGTTGGGAAATTTTTCTGCCACAAAGTGGGTGAGAACAGGTGCGTTCGTAAATTAGCGTCTTCCACGTTGAATTTCTCAAGGGAGACTCCGAAAACAATACTTTTTTAACCAGAGGATGTAGAATAAACAAAAAGTAGAATTAAGTTTTCGATCGGTTAATTGAGTGAAAATTGTAATTTCTCGACCAAGAGATTCTTTTGATCGCTGAATCATTTTAACTAAATAAACATTACGCGCGATGAGCAAAATAAATATTTGATTGCATTGTTTCAATTTGCAACATAAAATGTTGCAAGATCCACGTATTCAAGTAGTTAAAATTTAACGATATATATTATTAAAATTGTAACATAAATTTTTATTTTTCACGTATGTACAATTGAAAATACAATCGATATTTTTAATACGATTTGATACGCAGTGTTATGAATCACAGCAGGAAAAACTTTTTATTTTTTAATGGCAAATGAAATGGAATTATTTAAGATATATATGTAATGAATATAAAACTCTAGGAATTTATATGACACATTTGAATTCGTGTAAATCACATACTTTCAGATCTGATTTTCAATGATAGATTTAATTAACACAAATTATTTTATTTTAAACTAAGAATTTATGTTCTATTCTTGTAAAACAGACAATATGTATATTTTGTGTTAAGTATATGTTTAAATAGAACTGTACATGTGTTATGTAAATTATTCAATATTTTGTAGGGTTGCAAAAACTGCAATATAATCGAACTACATTAATTTTTAGATATGGAAAATGTTAAAAAATCTGTATGAATTTTCTTGAAAATATCTTTCAAACATTTCTTTAAAAAATTTTGTGAAAAATGTGGATGATTTTTCTACAAAATTTTAATATTTGATATTTTTAAAAAAATTTTTACATATTTTAAGTTAAATTTGCAAAAAATATTACATGTTTTATGAGATTTTCTTTACTAATATACAATAAAAATATAGTTTATTTAAACCATGATGAAAAATTCGTATGGTGGTAGAATTTTAATCTTTATGGCTAATTTTTCTGCAGTTAGGAACACATATTGAAAATGTGCAAAAAATCTGTTTCATAGCGTTTTGTAATTGCGAAAATTCGGTAGCCATAATTCGGTATTCTTTGAAATGAAACTGAATAGTTTGATGTTTGTAATGTCAATAGAAACTAAAGTCGTCAGAACTATTATCAGACTACAAATCTTGGCAAACCAACCAAAGATACTTGTTATACCGACCAAACTTTGGTCGAACGAGGAAAAGTAATTACTTCAATCAAATGTAATGGTTTACCTAATGATCATTTCTCTTAACACACGAAAATAAATGTAATGTACACCATATGAATGTATTGGAGAGAAGTTTTACCTAATGACGGTTCACTATAATTATAGTAATTAATAAGTAAACTATTTTAAATACGCTTGCTTAAAATCTTTGTAAGTTTTAAAATTAATATAGTCAATATGGTAAAATAATTTTATCAAGTGATATTATAAAATCTATAGATAATAACTGCCATAAAATGTAGATTTTCAATGAATTATTATAAAATCATTAAAATCATTATTGAAACTTATTTTTCATTACTTAAAATATCAATTTTATTAAAATGAATATGTACAAGATTTCATTTGTGATTTAAACTTTATAATACAAATATTTAAACATTTTCTTATTTATATTTAAGTATAGTAATTTTAACATTCATATTGCATGATGTTTTATTAAATATTAATATTATTAATACAATAATACACTAAAATGTTAAATTTTTCTTTCATAATACAAAATATCGAAAATGAGATTTTCTTATAACAAAAATTTATGAAGTTTGTAATTTTATCATTAATCATATTTAATAATTATTTAACAAATGTTAATGTATATTTACATTGAAGCATTTTTTGTTTATGCGATACGTATTTAATCATGATGCATTTAAATTTTAGAAATTATTGCGTGATGCAGGACTTGTACAGTGTATGTATTTTACGATGTTTATTTTAAGCTGATAGAAAATCTCGAGAAATAAATATTATACGAAAAAAAAAATACCCCAAAAATAAATCATTAAAATTTTGAGGTAGGTTCTGTCTGTGTGAAAATTGTCTCCTTCTACTGCTTCTCAGATGGGGAATAAAATTTTAAAATATCAAAAGGAAACCCACATATTTTATTGCATATTATGATTATAATTTATAATATATTAATAATTTCTTTCGAATTATGCTTTAATTAGAAGTCGCGAGAGGTGATCAGAAACTAAGATTACAAGGCCGATATTTCCGGAGTTACATCAGTTATAGAGAAATTAGTAGTGTGCGGTAATTCTAATACATTCGGTTGGCAACTGTGTAGTGTTTTAGTCATTTATAAAGAAATCTCCTCACTTATAAGATTGCCGTGGGTGGAACATCAATCGTGACTAAAATTCAGCGGGGAAACGGTTACGAATTCAGACCGATGGTGCTATTTTCCTTCTTGACAATGCATGAGCTCATACAGCGCAAAAGACTACCACACTGTGGAAACGGTTTTGTTGGAACACCATTGACCATCCTCTCCATAGTTGAGATTTTACTTCAAGCGACTTACACCTTTTTTCTCTATTGATGGAGTATCTGAAAATCTGACGATTCGCGTCAGATGAGAAACTGAAACATTTTGTAATAACGTGGCTGAAAACGAAAGGAAAGGATTTTTACCAAAAGAAAATATTCAAACTTATTCTACAAAGAGACAAATACTTAAATCAATATGAAGTCTATGTCGACAAATAACTTAATTTACAGGGTGATTTATGAAGAACTGAAGAAGCGATTGTCGGCATCTGTTTTTGAGATTTTATTCTATTCAACGTGAAAATGGAGTACATATTAAATGAATGACTTTTCTTTGTAAAACAATACTGGATTACGAATTCAATTACAGCTAATCAAAGCGCATATCAAAGAAAATTTCGTGTTCAGAATTCTCCCTAAAGAAACAATACTGGGACTGGTAAACAAATTGAAAACAACTGGATCTCTGGTGAATGGAAAAGGCAAATATCGTTCATCTATGCTTCTCACGGTTGTTATTGTAATTATGTAAGAGAAATTTGTTGCAAGAGACAGGGTATAATTACTTAATGTGTCAAAAAGCTGTGAAAAATATAGACCTAAAGTCATATAGGATTACAGTTGTTCATCAATTACAGAAACCAGATAAGAATTGAATTATTGCCGTTGGTTTTAAGCGTTCGTTATGCAAACTCCTACTATATTATTCATCAAATGTTTTACAAATGAAGCATGGTTCTATTTATTCGACAACGTGAACTCAAATAACTCACGCTATTAGGTCAGCAAAAATCCACATGTTAATCATGAAACACCTATGCACCTGGTTAAAATCGGAGTTTGGTGTGCAATATCCGTATAAAGAATAATGGAACCAAGTTTTTTAAAAACAATATGAACACTGCAGATTACCGATGGATTTTCATGGAGTTTGCTGAGCAACTAAACGATGTAGAGCTGAGTTAAGGATATTTTTAGCAGAACGACGCTACATGCCATACATCAAATGATTCCATGGCACTAATTGCAAGTTTCTTTGACGATGGAATAGTTTCCAGAAACCTGTGGCCACCGACATCTCCGGATTTGACATCGTCGGACTTCTTTCTATGGGGTTAATTGAAAGATAAAGTTTATGCCACACTTCCTCAATCATTGGACGATCAGAAACACAACATTACACATGAGATTCAAGCTATTGACAGTAAAGACCTCCAATGAGTGGCCAGTAACATGGAACGTTATTATAGAACGAGGTATTATAGAACTTTCCCACAAGAATTTTGACTTTTTTCTTTGTTATATATTAGATATGAAAATGACAGTTACATTAAATATAATGATGTCAGTTTAACTTGATAAGGGATCAATTCGGATCCGAAATGTCGTTAAAAATAATAATTATAAGTATGTATATTGTCGAAAAATGATTATTAATACGTTTACAGTATTCTTTAACGTTAACATTTTTACCAAAATGAAATGTGATAATGCAAAGAATACAGTAGCACACGAAGATGCGGCAGCTTCAATAAAATAATAACGTAAAAAATGCGATTACAAAGAAAATAAAAAATCACCTTGATTATAATTTACTGCATTGTAAAAAATAGATATAAACTATTTGCAAATCATTTATCATGCTATATAATTTTACATAAAATTGTATAAACGTATAAAAGAAAAGAATTTTTTGCAATTCAATTTGCAACAAGGTTATATGTGTTTTTTTAACATTATTACGAGAGTACTATCTTACATCAAAAGACTAGCTTACTTTCCAATTTAGACCAAATATAAGTATTGGGTTGTTCGGAAAGAATTTCGTTTTTCCCCAACAGAAGATTTAATTGCATTTTTTTACGGCCAACTCACATTTAAACCGCATAATCATTATATATTTTAGCAT
>JABFOX010001323.1:0-13308 GCA_022817665.1 Axea sp. ZL-2020
TAGCAATTAAAATTACAAAATTGAAATAAACAAATTACCTATACAATTACATGCAATAACATTATATACAAGTTTATTCTATTCGCGAGAGTATACTAGAATATTAAGTAAAAATACTTGCAATTCCAAAATAATTGGTACTACTAGTGATACCTTACTTGCTCAGATTAATTAGTATCACTAGTGAATGCAACGCGAGAAATAAAATTTGCTTCAAATTTCCATTTGAGATAATGCCCACTTAGCATTAAGAAGTTTAAGATTAATTTAAAAATATAGTATTATTCATGAATAATAATAATAATAAAAAAATAATATAATGACAACTTCTTAAGCACTTCAAACGTGTGTTTTATTTTTAAAGACAACTGTTTTATTTTATTAGTTAGGCAACTGAAACATTTTTAGTTATTTATAATGCTTGCACTTTGACTGTAAAATTCCGTTATTTTCAGATACCTAGTAATGTTTTTCAAACTGTTAGTCATTTTCCTTTCATTCATCAACATAGTTTAAAAAGGTTTAAATAACGCATAATAATTGAAAATTGAAGTAATATAGAATGACATAGAGTTGTATAACGTTTAATTTGAATTCAGTAAGTTTTATAATGAAAAAAAATTTGTTAGTAAAATAACATATATTAAGAAATTATCATTGGTAAATTGAGTAAAATTTTAAATAAATTCTAGAAATTTAATTTTATATTATATTTCAATTTGTATTATTATATAATAATATAACTTATATAATAATTATATTATTATATTTCAATGTCAATTATTGTTTGTACGAAACATTATTTACTATGCTGATTTTTTTTAATTTTTGGAATATTGAATTCTAACATGGTAAATAGTTTACTGTGAGACATAAATTGTGAGTTCTCATCATAGGCATATTCATACATTATTCGAAGTTGCACATTATGGCAATAGTACTTGTGACAATTATTTATTTGGTACAAAAATATTTGATGCGATTATTACATATTAAGCGAGTTATTTAATTAATGGCTTATAATAGTAAGTTTAAATTTACATATAAATTTCGATTAAAATAAATTTTTGTGCAATATTAGAAATGACTTGTGAATATCGATGCAAGTTTTGACTGTATATGTGCGGTGTTGTAATAAATTCTGTTTAAAATGTAATAATATTTATGGATAAATCATTATTGTCCATGTAGAAGAATAATACTGAAAAGCTTCGTGATACCATTTTTTTCTTAGCAAATATTTATTATTTTATATTGCCGTTTAAAATTGTACTATATAATAGTCATTCAATTCTTATTATATATATAAACTACCGTATATTTTTTATTACGAACGTTATCGAAATGTTCTCGTATATACAATATCAATAATTTTTAAATACTGTATACGAAAATTTTAAAAACAAACCAAAGAACTTATTACACTTAAGTTAGAAAGTTATTTTTCTTTCTATATTCAACTTTTACGTATGATGAATTCAGTATTTGTTTATAGCTTTTTATCTAATTAAATTGAATCTTTACTAAACTGTCCATATGTCTCCATATTAATGTACCAAGGCCAGTAATTTTTCATGAACTGTTTGCCGTCATAAATATTATTTTTTATTAAGATGATTTCGTTGATAATTAATATATTTCTGCTGAATAAAATATAAATTCTTGAAATTTACCACCACAAATTCAAAATCAATGTGTAAATGGCATTATTCAATATCAGTGAAAATAACAACAACAACAACAACAACAATAATAGTAATACTATAATTATTTTGGAATTTATATCATTAAGTCAGATAATCCAATTTATATTTTATCATATTTACATGAAAATTACATTATTATAATTTAAAAAAACCTTATATGTATTTGAATGTTTATGATAACTGATGTATGTTGTTATACATAACACGTTATCAGATTCCCAATCGACTCCAATAAACTTTTACGTAAGTAATACATAATTTCAGATACAAATTAAGACGTAGAGTTGCTTTTCATTTAGGACTTTATATCTCCAATTTCATATGCGATAATCTGTATTTATATTGCTAAAGATGGATATTCAATTATTTCTATATTAAATTATAAATTGTTTAATATATTTTTTTAATATGCTGTGATTAATATGCAATATATAATAATACATTAATTTCATTACTAATAACACATTCAGTAGAAATATAAAAAAGAAACAAAGTTAATAACATTTCAACAAATGTGATTTTATTATTTATATGTTAAATATTTGCATTCTTATATATATTATATATATATAGGCAATCTCATTTGATTAATTATACATTTTTAAATATTTGAGTTGAAAAACATCAATATTTTTTTATTTAAGATTTTAGTTATATTAAATAACATTCTCAAATTTATAAACTAAGGTGTTTGTGTCTGTGTGTGCGTGCGCGCGCGCTTTATAATAAATAATGATATAAACACTTTTTCTAGTGTATTTTTCGCGAAATTTTTAATATTTGTATAAATAAATGGTTGTCAAACCAGACATAAGAAAACTGATTCAAATAATAAAACTTCATGAACATGTATAGTATTAGTTTAAATAATTGCTTAGTTAAGAAGATAACTATTAAATTGTAATATACATCAAAGTACATTGAACCTTTTTTAAGTCTAATTTATTGTGTCTTTATTTAATAGAAACTTATCTTTGTACCATTGTAACTAATAATACAATTTAATTTAATTGTAGTGAATGTATTAAACTTGATTATTATTCCTTTTAATGATGGAATACCATGTAAAAAATTAGAAATATGTGTTGTTATTGTTATAAATCTTAAACGTGTATTTTCTATTTGCAAACTATTTGTTAATGTGAAGTTACTTTATTATTAGATAAGTCGTATGTGGAAAACAGTGTTCTATTACAGTTAGATAGTATCTATGGCTCAAAAGCGTTATACAATGAGTCGTGATCCGATAAAGTGGAGGAATGAAGAAAACAACGTGGCTGTTAACAATTTGCGTTTTCAGATTGCATCATGCTATCATCCTGTGAGAATGTTTAAATTAAGCATTTCAGGGATGTGTAGACACTTTGAAAAACGCGATGAAAGTCGGCGAGAATATTCAAGTTTAGAAACTGTATATTATTCTGTAAGCCGCTTTGTAACTACGCGCAATCTCGTTGGAAATCATTTTTATATTGTTTACGGGCACTCCTACATTCATGTAATTTTGATTTTATAGACTAATGATAATATTTTTAATAATATGAACAAAAATATCATTGTAAAAAAGTGTTGGTTTTTCACAAGATACATCAGTTTACATATTTAAATAACTGATTAAATTTATTAATTTCAAAATTACTATATTCCATTTTAAAATATTCGCTTATAAATCACGTTTCATTTAAATGGTTGTTTTACAGAGTGAAATAAAATTTTTTTTGGAGTTGAGTTTAAATAAACGCAAATCTTAATGTCAAAAGGAAATTCGTCTCGATTTGCGTTTGACGCGTGCTTTAACACGATTAGCAAGAAGTCCCATTGTTGAGTCGAGCTATGCCATCGCGTGAGTGTTTCCATTGCCAAATTCCCATGTCCCATATATATATATTGTCGCATTCTTGTTTCGCCGCTGCGTCCCCGAAAAAGATAAAGTAGTTCGTCGAATTGGCATTTTCGGCGCACATGATTACCGCCAAGAACCTGTCTGTTATTCTGCAAATTTCGCGTTAAATACAAAACAGTGAATGGACGCTGGCCTCAACGAACTTCTTTCATCATGAAAAATAACATTTATTATGTCTCTGTATTAACGATATTAAATTACCATTTGTCAATTTTATCAGCGCGTCTCGATTTTGAAAATTTTTTAATTGATAAAACGATTTATAATTTTACGTATACTGCGATGCAAACTAATTACCAAGTTTGTTTATATTAAAAGCTTTAATTTTCAACTTATATATTTTTTAATTTACACTGTTATTTAAATATATGTTTCTAATGTAATTTTATTTTTTAGAATATGAGAATTAAAAAAAAAAAAAAAGTACTTTCAAAGTAAAATGGAACATTTAATATTTATAATTAAAGTCAATGAAATTGTTTTTGAAATCATTAAATAAAAAGTTAATAAAGTATTATTTATTGCTAATACGTTTTAAATAATTTGTATTTAGTTCTGATAATTTTCATACAGAATAACTTTAATGATTTATTCATTTCATTATTAATATTATTCAATAAATATAATATGAAAATGTTTAACAAATTTAAAGTAAACAATTCAATATAAGTTATATATTTATATATATATATAAGTATAACTAATTATTATCTGCAAAAAAAAAATGCAAAAAACTTTTACAACATTTTAGTTACGTGTAACTTATGCAGACACACTTTTTTCATATAAATAAACCATAATAATTATACAAAAAAAAAAATATTGTGCAATAATTTGCATTTGACAGTATTATTTATAATGAAATTAATAAGTTATGCATTGTGTATGCAAAGAAACGAATCTTTTTCCAAATTTGTTTAATTAATGATTCATTTAATTCAGAACATTGGTGAAATATAATACCATTGATGTAACTGAACGTTATCGTAATCAATACGACAATTACTTTCGGCATAGCAATTCGCATTCTTGAGTTAACAGTCGGTTTCGAATATCATTTGATATTTTGTCTACGAGAAAACGATCATATAAACTCTTAAAGCGAATATTTGTTACTTATTATCAAGACGTAAAAATATATATTGCGCAAGCAGGACAATTTCAGTCAAGCTTACAAAACATTGGATGAGTTAACTTTAATTTTACAGAGCTATTTATTAAAAATAATTTTTAATAATCCACTAAACGAAGTGATCTGTTTTGATAATTTACAACATTACAGTAAAAATAAAATAATTGAAATATGCATATAAGAAAAACATTTACAACATAAGTTTGATTGAATTAATAAATTGCAAATATATAAATACAATTTATATAAAATGACACAAAAAACAATCCTAGCGAAAATCATTAATCTGAAATTTATCTGAAATAGATCTAAACTGCAGCTTAAATAAATTTTTACAAATATAAAACATTTCAGACTTTTCCAGAATATGTAATTGAAATGCAGAATCAGAATCAATGTAGTATTTCATTCATTTATACTACATTTGTTTGAAGGTTTTAGTATTACTACAAAGATATGAGAACCATTTACACATTCAAATTTAATTAACAAAAGTAACAAATAAAAATCAATACATGCATAGATACTTTTTTAAGAATTTTCTAACAAAATTCAAATTCATAAAGGTGTTCTTGCTCAAATTCTTACTAAATTCATTGTACAAATATGGTATAATAGATTGAAACACTAAATTAGGACACTCTTTTATTAAACTGCTATGAGCATTATACAAATATAAAAAAAGTAATTGTTATTATATCAGTATAATAATATACTGATGTATGCATTAACGAAATTAATTAGTGTCAATCAAACTGGAATACAATTCCATTTGATAAATCATAAAACACGTGTTTAGACTTTTTCATGACAGCTGTATCATTTTGTTGCAATTAACCTTATCTAAGCTTCTTTGCTGGTATGATAAAAAGAGAGTGCAAATATAAAATTTTTAATGAAAATTGTATCCTAAAAAATGTCTGGTTATTTTGAAGTGATCTTCGATTTATTCAATAATCAAAAGTTTTACATATTGTAAGTTACTATTTACAGTTATTAGATCTAGAAGTACCTATATTTAATATAGACAGAAATAAAATGGACTAATTCTAAATTCGAATATGTAAATACGCCTGTAATGTTAAGTAATATATATTTTTTTTCTAAATACAAATTTTTAAACTACATAAGTTGCTTGATTTAAATTACTTTAATTGTCGTATTTGCATTTAAATTGTTTATTTATTTATTTATTTATTAAAAAAAAAAGAAATGAAAATTAATTTTCATTTTTAAATTTTTTTTCTTTTACGAAGTCTGTTATTTTCCTTATTTATTATTCAAAATAGATATTAAGAAAATTTTCATTATTGTAATTCCTAATATCACACATATTTATATTTTACAAAATTTGACTTAATTTCATTTCTTATGAAGTGTCTATATATATACACGTTATGGTTTAAAAAAATAAATATAATTGTTTTCATACTCAATTAATACGTAAATACATAAATTTAATTTATTTGCATTACATTATTTGTCATTATTGAACAGTTTACACTAAAGAAATCATGTTATATTGTGGAATGATAATATATTTATAATTAATTATTCTATTCATTATTTCATATACTTGCAAAATACAAACTTTATTTTATATGGTTTGAATACTCATAATTTTCACTTTTGGACTTATATCATGGTCATACATGAGAAGTTTTATTTGTGGACAAAACTACTCTTATAAGCAGCATCTAAACGAAATTCCAACAAAACTACTTTGCATATATATCTTACGGTGGATCATACAAAAGAGGTTCTATTGACGTAAGTCCGGTCATATAGTTACATACAAATGATAAAATTGGTCAATTCAATAAGATATTCTAAATAATCTAATTTGAGTCAGTATGTTGGGATTCAACTGTAACAATAAAATTTATGTATTTAATGTCGTGATATTTCTCGTTTACTCGCTATTTTCGTAGAATTATTAAAATATGAACGGTCAAATGAAAGGAAACAAAGTAATTTTGAGTATTAAAAATATTATGTTTAAAGATGACTAAACATCGAGTTTTCAATGATTTTAATAACATTTCATTTATTTTTTATGTAAATTTATCTTTTCTTTATAGTTTTGGTGATTAAATAAAAAATTAAAAACACAAACATAAAGAAAAAGATTTTTAAAATTCAAAGTATAAAATTAGGGAAACCGAAAAATATAATAGTTACAGTGGGAAAATAAAAAAGTAAAAAATGCATAAGAAGTAGATAATTAAAGATAACTTAAGAGAACAAATACTTTATATAGTCTACGAAAGAATACAATGTTGTACAAAAAATTGTTTCTGTTAACTATATATTTCATTTCATTTACAATTCAAATATCAAATTTAAGTCCTTAGAATACCGCTTTATTACGAACGACGTGTTTTTAAAATCGCAATTAATACGAAATTCAATTTGCAATTATAATTCTGTAGAAAAAACGAAAGTTTATCTTTGATAATCTAATTTATGAAATGAAGAAAATTTCAACGGCGGGTGTGATTTTTTGAACGGATCACCAGAAATTTATTTCTGATGTATAAATTAGATTAAATTTGTGACCATTGATTACGTGAAATTTGACAAAAATGTCTAAGAATTTGAATTAAACATTCAAAATTTGGACTAAACTCGATGTAGGAAAAATAAAAAACAGAAAGACTTTCTTAATTTGATATTCCAAATTTGTATTCGGTTTTGTTTTTGAAATTTGACACTCCTTTCTTTTATTACAGTTCTTATTAACCTGACCATGAAAATAAAACAGGAGATTACATTTTTCGATTGGAACCAACGCCAGGTAATATACGACAAGTCAAAGGTCAAACTTCACGATATAATGTAGATCTGGTTGCAACGGTATTTTGTTACACATTACATGAGAGTTCAGTTTTATTTAATTTTAAAATACATCAGATTTTGCAATAAATACGATCTCAAAAAATAAGTTATAACAAATAAGATATTTTATAATGGTAGTGTTTCATTTTATGCATAATTTATGTCTTTTAATGATTTACCTTAAATTTGTATTAAATTGAATATGTTAATAAATATAATTATACTTTATACTGTAGAATTTATTTTGACTGAACATAAATTGTCTATCGAAAAAATTGTAATTAAAATTGCAACAATTAAAACAATTACAACATTTACTGTAAATTGAAAATGCAATAACATGTAGAAAATAATCAACTTTTTTATGGATTGATTTATACGTACACAATAGATTTCATTATAATGAATCATTTTTTTAATAATTTCGAATAACTGCTTATTAAGCTATGTATCAATACACCAATTTAAACTTTAAATAGTTTGAATTGTCATATTATACCGTAGATTTTCGATACTTTCTTTGAACTTTTGCTACCTTTATGTAATTCTCACGTACACGTTACGATATTTTGGAATTTTATATTTGGAAATATCCGAAAAACTGATTTTGTATAAACTTGTTTTGAAATAAAAGATTAGTTTAGGTAGTTTTGTCATCTTCGAACCCACTGTTTTTATAGCCAAAACTAATCAACTTTTTCACGAACGTGAACGAATTTTTGACAATGTTCACAAACTTTTAGAATGAGATCTTCGAAAAACTGTTATTATATTTTTTATTTTTGTAGTGTTAAGTGAAATATAAATATGTATTGAATTGTAAAAACAAACAAAAACCACAATATTAGTAGATGAAGTAACTGATTTGACATTTCTGCTCTAGAACAATAATGATCTTTTGAACGTATCTTATACAGTTTTACGTATGTTATAATAAAATTATAATATTAGTATAACAATTTTCAATATTTACTTAAAATAATATTTAATACAAAATACATTAAAATTAATGTTAAAATGCACGAATGTATAATATGAACGTAGTTATGTTGTAAATTTAAAATATTAATAGAAATTTTAATATTATGCAATGGAAATGATCTTGCCGTTCTTGCACCAGTATTAAAATATTTTTAGTAGTATAGCTGTTAATATTAGATTACGTCGTATGTAGATGGTAAATAATTCTAGACCGGTGATATATTGTTTTTCTAACCTTTGATATTCGAACACTTTTATGATATTACTTTATTTCAAAAAAATAAAAAAAAGTTTAAACATACACGATAATTTATTTAAAAAAGCTAACAAAAAAAAACAAAAATATTCATTTACTTTCACGCAAGACATTTTTATTATACTGTACTATTTTTTTGAGACGATAAGTGCTAATAATATTATATATTTTTATCAAAATGAAATATCTTTTAAGATCAGAATGGTAAATGTTAATATTAAACAGGATCAAACGTGCAACATTTATTCAGTTATTGTAGTTTCTGATGTAAGTGATGTAATAACTTTTGCAAGTATCCGCAATATTGACTCGAAATAATGATATTTTGTTGTAATAACTAACATTCAAAAAATTTTTGTTTGCATTTCGTATATATAATTTATAATTTTTAAATTTGATTACTATAAATATAAAAATTAACTAAAATTGCATTTTTGTTTGATTTTTGGTTAAAAGAGTATGCTATACATTCATTTGAAAAAGACATGAATAATTAAGTTTTATTATATATTTTATTTATACAAAACATTTTGTGTTATGTTTTTATGCATGAAAATTATTTATCTAAAAAAATATTGATAACTTCAATCAAACAAATATCACAATTTGTAGTAAAAATCATGAATATAATAAAATATATATCTCTAAGAATGAAAAACATTAATTTAGTATAAGAAGAGGTAGAGATTAAAAAATAGAATTATAAATGTTTTTATTGATAGGTGGTTTCAGCAATTTCACGGTAATTTTTATTAAATAAAATTATTGTTATATCTATATATAGTGAAACCAGTGTGAATTTATATATATTCCTTAAATGATGTCAAATTTTAATGTCTTTATAACACTAAAAGTATAATAATTAATTAGAATAATACTTTAATAATATATTAATTGATTTTTTAATTTAATCTATGCTGACTTTTTAGTTCACTATAGTAAATAGTTTAACATTACTGCTTAAAAGAGTTTAAAAAGAGTTTATTGTGATATCTGAATGATTTTATTAGAGCCCAGAAAAATAAAAAAAGAACATTATATGATAGTTGTTCAGATGTAAAATAATACTTTCGGATCAACGTCGATCAGATAAGCAAATTTTGAATTTACACCTGAACAATTTTCATGGATATCAATTGTAGAAGACATCGAAGTTATTTCCAAGGTTGCGTCAAAATGCACCCTTTTAAAGATTACTTTAATCTCTACGTTTTATTCAGGATTAGTAAGAATTTCATTTCTTCTGACGAGTTGCAAAAACTCCGAGGTGGTCTTATAATATACATCGTATGCATTTTAAAAATAATCACACATTTCTTAAATTCTTTTATACATTACGATTTAGATACATCTAGAGCCTTAAACAGCAAAATTTTTTACAATATAAATGTGATATTTTGTAAGTATTTTTCTTGAAAGATGATTTTTTTATGCTTTTTTATGTTTATTTTATTACTAAACAAAGAATTCTGCATTTTGGTGCATTATCAAAAATATTCAAAAGTGTTGCAGATCAATATATACAACTATTTTATATTTAATATTACTGAAATTATAGTTATATTTAAATAGAATACAAAATAGAATTTTGCAATATTTAAAACAAATAAATAAACTGATTTCTGCATAATAAAAAAAATAATATAATTTCGTTTTGTATTTTCTCTTTGTATAAAAGCAAATAAAACCCATTTAAACGATAAATGAAATGAAAGAAGAATACAAATTTTCGTATTTTCTCATTCATGCAAAGTATTTGCAATTGTGAAACTCTGCGATTTAAAACAGAGACATGACATGACGAATAATCAAATAATTTATCCCTAGGATGTCCTAGGAATATAATGCGCGATGAAGATATTTCGAGAGATAGGGTCGAAGAATGCAGTCGACATAACACACCTTTTTATGCAAAACATATATTTCTCAACAGTATAATTGGGATGCTTGCTTTCTTTGCACTTAATCATATATGCACTAAATTTTCGAGGTTATAAATTCTATATAATTTTTTTATACATATTGATATTCTTACTGTCTTATTTACATATTTTATTATTTACAGTAACTGTACAACACATTTTTGTAACAAAATTGATTTCAATTTTTTATAATTAAATATTATATTACACTATTAAATTTCACATAAATTAATTTCTAAAATTCATTAAACGTTAATTGATATTTGTAGACTGAGTAATGAATCAACACGCATAGATTTGCACAATAATTGATCAAATATTGTGACATTTCAACTTTCCACAGATTTTTATATAAAAATAAAACAAGTCAAAGTATAAAGAATACGAAACATTATTTCAAGAGGAAAGAAAACATTAACTTAGCGTGTCGAAATTGTAATTAACCTACATAAATTCGTAAAAATATTAAATAAAAAGAAAAACACATAAGAAAAGAAAGGAAAAAATAATCAAGTGTTTGTTTTATCCTAGAAGGATTTAATGCATTGTTAACGTTCGTAAAGTCAACTTGCGATACATAAAACATTTTCATTGGCCAGTAACAAAAAACAATTATAAAAAACGAGTGGAAAAGAGCTTGTGACAGAATGCGTGTCGTGTGCGTGAAAGTGGCATTCATTTTTGCTTCGCATACTTATGCCAGATATGTAGATACTTAAGCTTAATTTCACCATCGCGACGAGTGGCTGGGAACAAGAAGATTGCGGTAGAAAAATCCGCTTGGTCATTTCGTTTAATCCGCACAGACGACCGGACAAATATCTTGTAATGATCGGTGTAAATGTGAGGCATTCATGAATTACGCGTCAAGAAATCTGCCTGTACGTTTCTCAGCCTTCTTGAAAACAATTTGTATGTAAGCTCAAATATATAATATGCTTTTCCTGATTTGTGATCCTCTTTGGATTTCTTTTGAGTGGAAAAGCTTTTATTTAAAGAAGAATTGCGCAATAAACCTGGACAACCTTCCAAAACTGTCACATTTTGGTTTATTTGTCAATGAATGAGATCTCACTTTATTAAAAGCAATATGATTTATAATAAAAAAATTATCCTCTTAAGACAATCAATTTAACTTTAATGCATTGTTTGATTTTTAGTAGAACCATCTGAGTAACACTAAACTTTGGTTCGTTATTGAAAATAAGTTTGTATCGCATTAAAAAATAATTCAGTGGTAAATATATATCAATGTTTGCGATGAGATACTTATCATTGGAGCACGTAGAGACACTTGTGACGGAGTGTGTAATTATACTTAGTTTTATAAATTGAAAGCGAACGAAACTATGTTCGTTTGTGTGTCCACTTATACCTAATTCTACTCATCGTAGAAAGTATTTGAAAATATTTTGATTAACACAATTAATATATGTATTGTATGTACTTCGTTTTGACATGTGTCTTATATAATTTTTCACGATTATTATACTAAAATTATTCTCTTAAATGCTATATCATTTGGAATTTTGAAATTTATTGAATAATATATTAAAAGTTATTTCATTAATCACAAACAGTTTTATTAAATCTATTTCTTACTGTTGATTAAATATTAAAATTAAATTACTTTCCTTTTAATCTGCTGTTTTAATCTTTCCTATTTTATCTTGTCTGTTTTTTTTTTTTTTTTTTTATGTTATTTAAATATAACGAGTGTGACATGTAAATTTAACGGAACAATGAAATGTTTATACAATAATGAAATTTAATTCTTTGATGTCCATGGAAGATTCAGTTAAAATGATAATTTATGAAAATGATGTACTCTTCATAAGCGGAGGAATGACAATAATTATTGCATTTTTCTTTTCACAATCTGTACCAATCAATCACAGTAATGGTACGATATGAAAATACTGGAATTATCATGACAAACATTAAACATTATTCGAAATTATTGTAACGTATTTAGATATTCAAATGAGTCTCCATATAAGCAAATCGGAATAAACGAGAAACATTTTTGAGATAATTTTCTTTAATATTAATCGGGGTAATGCTAAAGATATTACTTGCTAGGTTTTGACTTCATTAATTAATTCAAAAGAATGAAAATAAATGTTAAATATGTTTTTATTCATTATTGCAATTTCATATTAATTCTATAGTATGAACAAAAATTAAAATCTTTAAGATAAAACTTAAAAAAATGCATTTAATATCTAAATGAAAATTTTTTAACAATTTTAAATAAATATATTTAAAAGCATATAAAATTAATACGTATAATGACATAACATCATTATTCATAAACAAAAGGTTGAAAGCATAGTTTAAATATGTTTTGTATTTTTGTGCAATTATGTTAATATTTTGAAAAGTGCAATTATTTGTTAACACAAGTTAGTATACTTTAAAAGTTATGTTTTTTTTTGTTTTCTTTGTATGGTAGAGGATTTTTTTTAGATGTCAGTGAATGTCATTATATTTCTGTTATAGTTGTGTTTAGCAAATTCTTTTTTATGTATTTTTTATTGCAATCTGGATCATAAGGTCATTTAATCTCC
>JABFOX010001324.1:0-13301 GCA_022817665.1 Axea sp. ZL-2020
AAACGTGGGGCATGGTGGGAAGTAGGGTTCCGGCATGCGATCGGAAATGTGCCGATCCTTGAACTTAAGGTGATACTTCATCCGTCATTACGAATGCACGCCGGGGATTGACTAAACGTTCTTGTGCTCGATTCATCGCGATAATAAATCAAACGAGAGATTCCCAGTTTGATTCCGGACTATCGTTAAGATTTTATCGCCAGTCAGCGGTGGATGCAAAAACGGCCGAACAATGGCCGAAAGCTACGTGCGCACTGTTGGAATTTATTTAACATTTTTATCATTCGGCTTTTACCGATGTTTGTAATATTTTTCGAGGGAATTAACTCGCAGCGGAATTGATCGTCGTAAAAATAAGGAGCGAAGAAGCGAAGGAAAAGAAGCAACAAAATGGCTGATGTATGGAAGCGGTTGATGATACGTAATTGATGTTCGGTAATAAATGGCCGATGAAAAATGATCGATGAAAACTGTGCGCAGGGAAAGGATTGATTCGGCGCCATTCAGTTCGGTCGATCGCAGCTTTATTTTGGACTGAAATATTTCCCCGCTGTTTGGAAAAAACCGATTTTCGAGTTTAAAATTCGCATTCTTTTTCTAGACGCGCCTTGATCAAATTTATGACAAATTTAACGAGAAGTGCCAGACACTGCATAATTTTGTGATTTCTGTTGAAATAATTGTGAGGGAGCGTACGAATTGTTTTATTTTAGCTTTGCAAGAACGCGCAGAAAAATGTCGTGTAAAAAGCCTCGATGTTTGCAATCGTTAACAAAATTTCAACGTTCTTATTCAGTTCCCGAAACCAGTTTAGACTGTAAATTTCGTGCGTTATCAACAAAAGTTTATCGCTCGCCCGATAAATTAATACAAAACTGGTTATTTATTGGCAAGAAAGCCCGACGAATCATTTTCGTCGACGAACGTGAAATTAACCAAAGAATATTATTTCTGTTTCGTTCTGTTCAGATTCATTTTTTTCCATTCAATCACGTTTTGTCCACAGTTTTAGCCAGTCAAAAAAAATTGCAAGGTATTATTTCTCTTTGTTTGATTGATCAGTGAATAATTACACAGAAAAGACATTCAACGAACAAATGTACAAAACAAAATTTACTTGTAATTTATATTGAAAAAGGTCGAATAATGTGAAATGGAAAACAACGCACAGAATGAAAAATAATAAACATATTACTCGTACGTATTCTCTCTCAAATGAAAAACAATGCTCTCCAACAGATTTCATTATAAGTGCTGAACGTTTTCGCACAGTTTTTATTCAAGGAAATTTGTGCAAGACAAAGATAGTGTTGAGTATTTTCAACAAAAAACATGATGGTGCTAATGCAGATTTTAGCAAATTTTTAATTCAGATTTATATTCTCGTTTCGACATTTATCGTGAATATTTTTACCACTTAATCAAGACATATCTTAGGCATAATGAATCATCGAATTTGTATTGCCTTTGAGAAGAATTTCAATTTTATTTTATTTAACTAATACTTAAAAACGTATTAGAATTTAGATATTAGTTTGTAATGGTTTGACTTTTAAACAAAATTCAAATCTTTGTAAAAATAAATCATCTCTATTCAGAGATTTAGGAAATTTTCTTCGAACGCTGAGTCATCAGCAAATTTAAACTAAAAAAAAAATGTTTATTCATATATTTTGAAATTGATGAAACCATCGCATATCGTCGACTGTGATCAAAGAGTTACAAACAGAATTTTTCGATATGCACTTGAGGGAAGAGGATGAAAAGAGAGATAATTTTCAGTTTCGCGTTAAAGATACGCCTAAAAAATTGCCACCATTGAAAAGAAGTTACGCGGTATAATTCAATAGCGTTGAAAGTAGTCAGACAGACATGAAATTTTTTATTACCGTTATACACTTTCAACATTCAATTACCAGTATGTTCGTTTATTATACGAAAACTGTATTGTTATTGATGATTTAATGAACATTTTCAATTATTATTATTATCATTATACAAACAAAACTGTTCAATTTCAATGAAACCCGAAATATTTCAATAATTTCATTTTAACTAACCCACATCAAAAATACATCGATCTTGCTATGAGCGATGCTTATACTTTCCACTCAAATATTTTGTTTCGCACAAGATTGACAACGTAAGAAAGATGGCAATCCAATTACCAGTGTATAACTGATTTAATTTCTGCGCGTGATTTAAATATTCAACTAATCGAATCATTAACATTCTCATATTTCACGACTTTAAGATACAATATTTTCAATTAATTAAATTTAAAAAATTACATTTTAATGCATTATATTTCAACGAATTACACAAATTTATATAAAATGTATTCCTTTACTCGATGAAAACTGAACGTTTACATTTATAATTAAAACAAAAATTTGCTTTCCAACATTTTTATTCGTTCTATTATATAAGCGTGAATTGAAACAAATAAAAAACACCCTTATCATTATTTTAGCGTCACTTTTATCCCGCGCAAAGTGCTTTAAACTCAAGTTGTTAAATTAAATTTCAAACTTGGCGCTTATTTTATTTAGCGAACAACGAGTTACGTAATACCGATGAAAAATAATGAATCGCGAGTCATAATTTCGGATAATTATCGATCAGTAATCGGACACAAATATGCGTGAAATCGTTGGAACAGTTATAATTACGAGCTGTTCGAATTGATAACTTCAAAGCGATTTTCTTTCACCGATCACGCTCGCGATCGATTGCGCGCGATTATCATTTCTCAGTGATTGTCGCCCGTTCGTTAATTTCCCACCGATTGCCCATCGTTGATTATTTCGGCTGTACACCGTAATAGTTGGAGTTGCGCAATGAAATTTATACGATGCCGATGCACGTAAGTTGTCTTGCGCGCGCACAGGTGTGTTACGTATTTAAATTTAGCGGGGCATTAACATAAATGCGTCACCGTGCTCGTCGTTGCATCGAGAATCACATACAATGCGATTCGCACATCCTGCGTCCTTCCACCGAACGCTTCCTCTTCGTCGGAACGATTTCTTTGTCCTGTTTATTGCCGTCTGCGTTCAATAGCTATTCAATGGCACACACGCGCGATTGTCCGACGGTTTAATTTCCTTGTAATTGAAAGGTTTTAAGGCATTTTCGCGTCGCGAGTTTTTTGCCCGCGAGTGTCTGCAGCTTTTTAAAACAGCGCAAAAAGATGCTCGTAAGAATCAAGCAGAACGTTTCGATGTAAAATCTTTGCCCCTTATTAAGACCCGGGAACACGCCCCCCCCCAAACCCACCCCTATTATCCTCTTCTTTTATTAACCAGCGTTATGCGAATTGCTTTTTTTCGCTCACGAACCAATAAATATTTCCGCGATCGCATTAAAATTTCATTCACGTGACCGCCGACTTTGATATAAATTGTGATAATATTCACTGAAACGTTTTGCTTCGCGTGTATTAATTTATATGGCGCTTTTACGACGATGCTTTATTTATCATGCACTGAATTTACGCTCTGAGAATGTATCAGAGGATTAAAAACTTTGATGTATTTTGGCGCGAAACTGCATTCCCTTTGAAAACAATATAAATTAACAGCTGCAAAGGGTACGATTTGTCGTTGAGAAATTGTTATCGAATAATAAATGCGAGGCTGTTCCCTTGCTGAGCGTAAACAGTTTTTGAGAAAAAATATGCACGTGCTGTCGTTTGTCAAATGTCTCTGTATGGTGTTTATTGAAGCTCGTGTGAAACGCAGATTCAAATCATCGTACGATCGTGCGTATTCGCAAATTCAACCACGGTTTGAGAAATGTACGAGTTCGAAAGTACGCATAGTTACATATATTTTGATGACAGAAAACGTTTATAAAAACATCACGATGAACAACGATGCAAATTTAAATAAAAATGTAAAATCTGTGTTCACATCAAAAGTATAATAAGAATATCATTTACATTTTTTAAAATAAAAAATTGTTGATTAATTTTAGTTCAATATTCCTAGAAATTCTGGCGAAATTAATAAACTTCTGATGTTTCCTATTTTGCATTAACAAATTTTAGTTTATATTTTAGACAGTTTTGGAAGTACGTGTCATTTTAGTTTTATATTTTAAAGTGTAATATAATACAAACCATCCATATATGTATATGTATATATATTATTTGATATCTTATATTTTCTTTCCTCCTCTCCTCGGCTGAGTTTTAAAAACTGATGGACAAATCCCATTGAAATAATAAAAAAAACTTTAAATAATAAAAAAATATGTGATCGAATAAAGTGAAAGGGCAAAGCTAGCCCAACATTCCACTGAAGCGATAACGCAGTCGATATTCCAAACTTTTCCACCAACATTCACTGCAAAGATTAGTTTAATTAGTATTTATATTATATTTTACATAAAAAACTTTTTATTCTTTGTTGTCAAAATTGATAAAAAGTTATATTTCATTTGATATATCTTGTGGAATACATGTTTAAGTTACTATATCTTATGACATTCTGAAAATAAATACTTGTAGAATGCTAAACGAAAAATCATAAATTTAAACAATTTTTATGGCAAGCACATAGATTGTGCTATATATTAAGTTTATAAATCAAAATAATTCTTGAATTTTAATTAATATGTCAATTTTGGTTTGAAAATGTTACATATGAAATGCAATAGTTTTACATCATGTGCTGCAATAAGAATGGTTATATTTTTTGCGATAAAAAACAGCTGCACCATTCGCTGGGGATGACAGGCGTTCATTATCACTTCAAAATTCAAATTAGTCACGAATTCTCGCAAGCCCATGATTAATATAGAAAAATTTATGTGTTACAGACATTTATATTTTGCTGTTCTGACAGAAATTATGACTGTGACTATATAAACGTCATTGTCATTTGGTTAATTATGTTATTATTTACTTTTTTAATTCCGGTTGATATATCAATTTTACTTGGAAATATAATTATTATTCTAACAACTTGTACAAATATATTTACAAAAATTAAAATAGTGGATAATCTCTGCAGTGATGAAAATCTCGGCATTAATTTAAATTATACCTCCATTGAGGTGGTCGAAAGATGTTTGATCTGCCGAGATATTTGATGGAAGAACAGGCTTGACATTGCGGTTACAGAAATCTGCTTCATTACAACAAGAAATGACATATTCGACATCTCCTGGACCGTAGAAGGTATCGTTATTGTTGCACCAATAAGAAAACTCGGGGTCCGGAAAAAACATTGTCTTATCGTAACACCTGAGAACAATGACAAATGAAGACAACCTAAACTGACAACTTGGAATCCTGGTATAAAATGATGATTTTATTATTCTTTTGGCACTTATTTTAGATTATATATATAAATTTATGTATATTTTCTGTTTAATTGTATCACTAAATATTATTATACACAAACTAAGTAAAAAAGTATACCATTAAATATATTTAAACAGTCAAAAATAAATATATCTTGATTAAAGATGTTTAGTAAACGTTATTTAAATTATAATATGTACGTAATTTTAATAAAATTCTGCTTTCATTTAAATTAATATCGTTCTTACCGTTTGATTAATTTATCTATAAATACAATCTAAGACAACTATGAGTGCTTAATAAAATAGAAACGCGAATAGCATTTTTATTTTTTCACAAATAAACTTTAATGGTACATTTGAATATTATGTGTTGTAATTTGTATTGTAATATTAATTTTGTATTGTAATATTATTTCATTATCTTTTATGCAAAATACTGATGAACTTGATGAAAAATATGTATTATTTAAAATATTTTAAAAATGTATTATCGACTCACTTTTATATACAATTAATAAGAAAAGTGTTTAAAACTGCCACTTAATATTTGATGATAAAATGTTACAATGAAACAAAAATTACCTTTTCATCTTTATTATTATTAAAAATTCTGAAAATATTGTTTAATATTCTTATGTTTTATAAAATGTTATCCTTGAAAAACGTAATTTTCTTTAAATAAATATATAGTTTATGAAAGCAACAAAATATACTTAAAAATATCATTTTGGTTTATGATTTTAATCATTACGAGATAAAATACAAATTAAGCAAAATAATATATTTCTCATAGTATCACCACTGATTATTTGTTATAATTACACATTAATCAAATTTAACGTTAAAATTAATGTAATTAATAAAATAAAGTAGTGTCCATTTAACTAATCATTATTGTTTCGTATAAACATTTTCTTAATTGAAATACATTATTACAGTCAAATCTGTTTTTGCGCGGTCCTTTTTTATGCAATTTTATTTTTGTACAATTTGTTTTGTGCGATTTTTTTATACGGATTATGAATTCCAACGGTGTTGACATTATGACACCGTTGTAATGTATTCTATTAGTGTTTTTTTTGGGGGGGGGGAGTTAATAAATATATTCATATAATAAATATAAATATAAAATATACATGAATATAAATATATATATATATAAAATTAACTGTTCTTAAAATGTGTCCATGAGTCATTTATTTATCTTGTTTTGACAGCATTTTTTCATTATTTCGTAAATCTTTGACGTATATTCTAAATGTGACTTTTTTTATGTGATCTCTCTCCACCGCACAAAAAATTTTCTCTAGTGTTAAGTAAAAAATCATTTGTTATAAGTATTTATGAAATTTCGCAAAAAAATATTTTGTTGTGCGATTTCTTTTATGCGGACCCTATCAACCGCAAAAAAACACCTTTTACACTATTTTTAATTCAACACATCTATTTATATGTGTATGTTTAGTGTCGTTTTATTATTTTATAATAAAACACTTGAAGTCTTGAACTAAAATTCTATTTCTCAGATGAAGACATTCGTGCTGTTATTAATTAATATATTAATAACTACATTAATAATATATTAATGATTAAAAACAATAATTTTTAATATTTTGTTGAAATACTTTTGCTTTTCAACATTACAATTTAAGCAAAAACTACTAAGTAATTCCGGAAGCTGTTTTTATAGCTTGGTTCAACGTTTCGATACTTTCATAAAATTCGTTCCACTGTCTGACGCCGAGACTAAACATTTTATCGAAAATTGGGAGTACTTTATCACATCATACCCTATACATATTATATAACATGATGTAAGAATCAATTTTTAGTTAATTTAAGATATTAACTCGTATTATACTACTATATTATTTTAACCTTATCAGGTAGATTTTTTCAGATATGAATCATCCAATACATTTTTAAGTACTTTAATCGAAAGTACCTTTCCAATAAATTCACCATAATATTTTTTGAAATTAGTAAAGCAATAATAGAATTTAATTTATATGCACCGAAAAAGCAAAGACTTTTAATTTAAAGCAATTTAAATTAATTAGATGTATTCTGAAGACATGAAATTTGATAGATATAGTATATTAAATAAAAAATGATAGCTTTAAAGTAAGATACTTAAAAATATTGTTTAGTGAGAAAAAAAAAATAGAGTTACACATTTATTTTAATATATATGTATATAGAAGACAGACAACTTATACAATATGTACATATTTCATTTAGTGTAAATTCAGTATGTTAAAATAATTAAGGTATAGTACATGCATATATAGTACTATAAAAGCGAAGAATAGCAACAATATGAGTCTTAATATTTCAAAAAGTTTGCGTTATTTAATTGCTAATATGCGCAGTTGTAATTCTATTGAAAGGATATTATATCATTTTATTTTAAGCAATAAGAATAGATGAAACGAAACTAAATTCCAACATTTCAATGTATTCAGTTAAATTTTATTTAAGTAAAAAATAGATAATGGTAATTTTATTTTAAATATACAAATAGCATATCATATCTCAAATGTTTGATCGAAAAAAATTTCGAGATTTTAAGATCCATTCACTATTACATTTAAACAGAAGTAATAAAATGACTAGATGAAACAAAAATAAAAGTTATACTTTTTTCTTGAATTCATTATATTAAGTATAATTACCATAGATTACTTAATACACATAAAATTTATAAAATATACAGAAAATAACCAATACACATCTGTAAATGGTCAGTTTTATGAGAGTATGATAAAATAATACATTGGAACACTTACAATTGTGTGTAATATTTACCACTCATGTTGTTACATATATTTTATTATGTTCTCTTTTTCGTTTATTAATTTTTAAAATAATTTTAAATATATATACATAGTAAAAACTAAAAATAATATCACGCAAACTTTTTTTACATTATGTATTTACATACGTGAAATAATAGTAATTATATATATATTAATGAACTAAATTATATACAATAACTAACTGAATATTAATTTTAAAAAATGCAAATTTTGCTTTAAAATAACTTCTTTCCGTAATAGTTATATAATAATTTGTATAAATTCATAAGATATTTCAATGCTGTATTACAATATATTAAAAATTAAACAAAGAAATATAATAAACTGTTAAAAAATTATGTATCGCACTAAAACATAGTTAATATGCTTGTATAGTATATACAATCTGCTGACACTACTATTTATACTACAGGTATATATCTCTTATAATAGCATATTGAAAAATAATAATGAACTTACAAAGTCAATCGTATAAATCGAAGTATTTGATTATAAAATTAATATAGTGAAATTGATTTCAATGATAATCCGAAGCATTAATTTAACGGATTATATTACAAATCAATGTATTCTTCATAACCTTTTTTACACGTATTATTAAAATACTGACACTTCAATATTTAATTTAATACTAAGATTAATTAAAAAGATTAAACTGAAATTACATATCTGTACATAACTTAAATTTCATCTTAAATGAGAAGGTACACATAACGGTTGACACCAAGTTATAAATAAATACATTATCAATGCGACATATTCATAAAATTTATTCTATCTATATCAATACTTAAACTACGAAAAAATTAAATTTATTTTCATCTTTTAATCATATGCCTTTAAAATGAAAACATATTTCTGATTGTATTAAATTCAGTTAATTTTAATTTAAAATTTAAATAATAATAATACTATGATTTACAATTTTCGTAATGTACTTATGCCGTTTGTATTGCTTTTGTGTAAATTATTATAATATAATTTTAGTTTAATACATTTATTTATTTTTGATCACTGGGTGTTTTTTACGTCAAATACAAACTAACAATTTTATTTAAATTGTTGATATAATTTCTATAGCCTCCTGAAATTTTAAGCATAATAAAATTTACACAATATATTATAAAATTATATATACTTATATTTATAATTATATTCCCGTTTCAAAATAAAATTAAATATAAAATTTTTAGAAAACAAATAATGGTTTCAGAATATAATTAAAACATCAAAAAGTATTAGAAATTTTTCCGTAGTTTAGGTAAATATTCCATATTAAGTATAACAAAAAAATTTTACTCCTATATTCTTTACATATTTAATGTAATTACTGAAGAAAATGAAAATCGTAAATTTAATAAATTAAATTATAGAGAATGAAAGTCTATTATTATAATTAATAAGTGTTCTATTACTAATGGAAAAAATATTATATATTATAAATAGGTATTATAACTGCAATCTCTATAATATATTGTAATATATTTCAATATATAATATATACTATTTTTATTAAGTAATATTCAATATGAATTAAAAACTTCTATATAGAAATACAAAAGACTTAAAAATAAATTATTTATAAAAGAAGTCAATTTCTTTATGTGGTTTAAACGTTTTTTATATAATTTAATTTTTATATAAATTGAAATTTATTTTCATTAAAAAAGATCTCATAAAACATCGCGTTAACATGAAAAAATAACCTAATTTGATGAGATATACTTTCTTATCAAATTAGATTTGATTTGATATGTTTTTATGAAAATAAATAACATTTGAAGTAAATGAAACATTCATCCAATTTTATTAAACCTGAAACATTCTTTTCAAGATGAAACTTTTTATATATATTTTTAGATATAAAAAATAATGTTTCAGTCTTTTTTTCATAAAAATAATTGTTTATATATACCTAATAATTCAATTATAAAATATTTTTAATATTTTATAATAAAAGAAATATCTTGGTTAGTGATAACTTGTGTTATGCATAACTTATATTTTAATAAAAATAATAAAAAACACGTAAATAATTCAAGGATTACAATTAAAATATTATTTTTTTGGTCTTATAATATATTACTTAATTTTACTATTATTTTAATATAATTACAATTATATAAAAATTTAGTTGGTAATAATTGCAAATTGTTACAAATTTAAGATTAAAAAACGTAGTATCAATATAAATTATATTAATATTGCGAAATATAGATTATGTAAAATTATTGTACTTATTTAATATGTATTATTTATGTACTAAAATTTATTGATTTCTAATCCTTCTTTCATCTTATACTTTTTATAAAACAATTTTGTCACTAGACATACAAGATCTCTTAATAAATTTACCTTATTTTATAAAAATGTATGAATATTCTTGTCAATTATATTTTCAATCAATAAAATAAGAATTACTTGTATATTAACTTATACTGCAATTATGAAAGCTCTGTTCCGATTCAAAAGCATGAATTCTTTCATTTAAAAATTAAATAAATCCAACTAAATACTCAATTGTGTAATGCATTTAAGTATAATGCATATTAATTATAATTTTTGCAATGCATTTATAAGACTCAAAATTGTAACTTTGTATAAATTACACTTTCATATCTCATGTATTTAAAAACAGTTGTAAAAATATTTTATAGAGACTGCAGTTTTGATTTGCATTTTTCTAATAAGATTCCTCGTCAATATCAATTTACCAAATTACAATAGTAAACTAATATTACAGCTTTCAAATCAGTTTTCCACTAAATACCATATACTAATCAATATATAGTTATTGTAACCTTGTGGACACAATATATTTTACACTACTTAATTATATTTTATTTCCTACAAAGTGCACAGAGGAAGTACAGTGACATGCTAGCGCTGCTTTGGAAGTTACTACTGTTTTCCAAAAATATTTGAATAATATGTAAGGATACACATAATGATTCGCGAAACCTCTAAAGGTAACATAATACAGGCATTTCATATATTTATGAAACTGCAAGAATTATTGATGTTCTTTTCTCAACTTCGTTTATAAGCGATGTATAATAAATAACCACGTTTTGAATACATGAGACTTAAAATATTAATTATTTTAAAAAAAATTAAGGTATATGAAGCGATAATAGAAATATTTACCATTAATACATTTATATGAAATAATTGAAGAGTTAACATTATTTTGATATAATAAATATAAATATAAGAAATATGTAATTTAATGCAATATTAAAAGTGTACTAATTTACGACGAACTAAAATTACAGCAACGTTATTATTCTTGAGTGTAAATACAATCAGAAATGTGGATAACTTGCAGAACGTAATATCACAAGAACAAATACACAATATGCTATACAATTACACCCATCTAAAATTAAAAACGATCTTTGAAAACAATAAAAGTAGGTGTGCACATAAATGTACGCTGCAACTCAGATGATTGGTCAATTTTGTCATGAAATATATTGAACAGTATACGATACAGTAAATGTTATTGTACCAAAAATGTATAAATAAATATTGTGTTAACAAATATTTTTATTCAAAAAGAAACTTTATCGCCATTTAATTGAAAACAAATCGCAGTATTAAAATGCAATATGCAAAAAATTTAGAAATAATTTAATTTGTCACATACAAAGACCAACATTATATTGTACTGATTAATATGTATTGCAACAATACATATAATACAGTTATAGTAAGTTTAACTATGATTACATTTTAACTATCTTAATGCATTAAGTTAACTGATTCGATTTTTTTCACTGCAGCAAATTTTAAATCAAGTTAGCTGAAGATTAGTTCCGAATATGAAGCTTTTAATAACATCTAAAATTGGATATTATGTGGAATTATATAGAAATACACTCCAAAATATAAAACATTACAATTTTTTGTTTAAGATAATAAGTATAAATGCAAAATTAAAGATCAGACAATCTTACTGAGGAACCTATAAAAACTAGAACATGTTTTGAACGATTGCTATACTGAATCTATAAACATATCCAATTTGTAATGTTTATTTGTACGTGTCTTATATACATTTCTGTTTGTAAAAAAAAAAACATCAATCGATTAATATGCCTTGAAGCATCAAATTTCGAATAAAAGAATGTCTATCTCATCTAAATTCAATGTTAATCTAACCTGATTTGAACTCGATCATGGGCCAGAAATTTAGCCCTATATATTTTACAAGTACACTAAGAGAAGTACTTTAAACAAGAGTGTTATACTTTATAGCAAGTGAGGCTTACCAATCTGATTCTTAAATATTTTCTTATAGCTAGAATAAAAAATAAACTTTGAAAAGTGAACTTTTCAGTTAAGTATAAAATCAATTAAAAATTAAACTACAACTAAAAATTCAAAAGTGAAGTATAACAATCATATATAATTTTTTCATAGGGTAAAATTTGAAATTACTTCAATAAAACTTGCTTGCCATAACCTTTAATATTACTTATAAAATATTGGTTTCCATACAAATACTTAATTAATAAAATAAATCATTTGATATAAATATTTTGATATAATTCTTGTTCTTTAGAATTAAATGAATGAGGTAAAACATAAATAATGTTTCTTGCGTCACACATAGTGCATTAAATGTGATAAATTGTATTTGAATACACAAATAGAAATTTAATAAGGTAGTAATGATACATAATAGCGAAAGTTTGAATGAAGCAGAGAAAAGAACGTATATAGTAATATATTAGCGTGTCACCTTAAAGGTTTCGCTTATTTTCAGGATAGGGAGACAGTACCTTCTTTGTTGATAGGATGGAGCTGGGGTTTGAGTTCACGATTGCAAAAATCCTCTTTGCAACATTCGATGACAAAGGTCGTGTTTATTGAGTTGCTCGTCATGCAGAAGATCAGTGGCTCGGGCTGCGACGGCGACAGTTGTTTTTTCACGCACCTTCAAGCCCATATCAAACAAGTAGTACATTAAAACATTTATATTCTTTGATTTGACTAATTATTACATTATCATTTTATCGGGTAATAATTAAAATTCCATCTCTGACGTCAAGAATTAAAATGTTGAAAAGTGTAATTTTTCTACAAGTTTTCTCATATCGTCCTAAAATATCAAAATTGGAAAAGATAAATGTAACGGCACAGAACACACTTTGAAAAGAACAC
>JABFOX010001325.1:0-13300 GCA_022817665.1 Axea sp. ZL-2020
GTCACATATGAATGTTTCTTGTAGAGTTTGCATATATGAATTACCACTTAACTTTCGATCCTGCAAATATTTTTGCGCGTGAACAAATTATTTTTTCACTCCAACTTAATTAAAATCAATTATAATGTAAATGATTTGAGCAAACAGAATTTGCAATTAATTAAAATGTACGAAACGTAATGCGAGATAATTCAAATAATTCACGACAAGTAAAAAGATTTACGTATTTTATTATTGGATTAAAATTGTTCAATGAAATATAGAGCACTGAATTCACAATGATCATTATTCATCAAATTAAATTGTCAAGTCAAATATGAATCAAATTTTTCAGGAGTATACAAAAGAATTTACTACTGATATTCAAAATAGTATTACATATATTCCAGTTGAATATAATTGAAAATTTATGTTTTATTATACGGAAATATAAAAACTTATATTACCAAATATTATATATTTTGACAATCAAATCATCAACTAAACAATACTTTATTTATTATTTATATTTCAAGAGTATGTAACGTAATATATAATTTGATATATTATTTATTACTTTCTTTAGTCAATATTTTCCTTTACTAGTATCTAAGACAATTTGAATTAAAATTTCCAAATACAAAATACTTTTAGAAAGTTGTCGCAGCCTTTGGAATTTTATATTTTTAAGGCACTGCTATGTTTTCTAGGTGCAGCCATATCACCAGCTGGAGTAAATTATATCATTATTTCATAACGAAAGACTTAACTCATCTAATTTTAACTAAGCAGATAGCTAACGATGAAATTTTAATTTTAGTTCAAATTTGCAATTAAAAATTAATCCTTTTATATATAATTATTAACTAAAATTTGTTGTTTAAATTACATTTTAATACTATTAATAGTTCTTTTATGTGAGCAGTCTAGATTACTATAATATACATCATTTTTATGTTTAATTTATTTATTATTTCAAGGATATTGAAATTCATATGATATTTATAAAAAAATTATCTTTTATATTAATTTTTAATAACATTTAACACAAACTTATGTATTTCGAAAAGTTACAAAGAAAATTTATCTTATACATATTCACATCTTTTTAACAATGTAATGTATTAAACTAGGTCATTTTTCTTTAAGTGCGTATCATTTTTAAATTTAACGAAAATTCTTAAAATTCTAACGTTTTGTAGAGTTGGATTAAATTTATCCTCATGTAAATTCACAATTTCATCTTCAGAACACACGACCAGAAATATTGGCCCACAATACCGAGTGTCTGTATTAACCAACCGGACGAGACAAGCATTAATCACGCAAAAGAAGTCTTTCATAAATGCAAGTAGCTTTAGCCGGAAACTTGTCAACGTTACTCATCATATTTTTTTATTTTTGTACACCTAACCGTGTTACTTCGCTCTACGTTTCATTTCCTTTATGTCTCCGTATTATTTACCACCACTTATATCATTCTCTATTTTTACATTTGATATGTTTTATATTTGTTTTTCATCTAATTACTCGCTTATTCCGCTAATAGCTGTCAACGAATTAAAAAACAGCATACAATTTTATTCTTGTACACTACACTTCTTGAATCTCAGAAATATGTAATAAAGGAGTTGCATATTTTTTCTATTTTCAGCAAAGCAATATTTATTCAGATTGAAACTATAAAAAATTTTAAATTAAAGAGAGGGAATTTCATAATATAATTAGCATAAAAAAAGGTAAAAGAAAAAACATGTGTGCGTATGTGAATTTAAGTAATAATGTTTTAAAATATTTCACAATATTATTGTGTAATTATAAAATTAGTTATTACAATTTAATTTTATAATTAATATACAATTATTTATTACAATTTAATTTTATAATTAATCTAAAATTAGTTGTATAATGGTGAGCAACACGTTTTTGAATTAAAAATCCCTCTGTTCAAAAGCTCATTATTCGGACCACCTAGATAGAAAAAATCAAAATCAAAGTATTTGCAGTTCAATGAAATAGAGAATATTGGTATGCAATAGATGATATAAAAATTTCTTCTTTTACAAAGATTATTTACATATTTTATTGAAGAATAGATCTTAAAATAGTATTTTAATGTTTTAAACAATTCTCTCTTAATTATGTACAGAAAAACATTTAGTTATTAAATGATTATTTAATTATGTATATTAACTATTTTGTCCCATTAATTTGAATGCATTGAGAATTCAATAAATTTCCATATTTTTTCATGATTATTTTAATTTAGTCAGTTAAATCGTGAAAAAATAGTGTATTTATTTTCCTTATACATTTTTTTAATTTATAGATTGCTATTTTTAACAATAATATTAATTTAGTCGACAGTAGAAAATTATTTATGACTATACAGTCAATAAGAAATCATTTATAATAAAATATATGTTAATAAAGCAATGTTGTTTCAATGAGGGAAATTATTGATAAAGCATTATTATTTTTAATCACATTACATGAAAGTTAATAAGACACAAAATATATAAGTAAAAATATAAACTTTTAATTGCTGTGAAATATATTTAAAATTATGGACAGCTTTCCACTTAAATATTGACTATTTGCAATTACACTTAACTTCAATTAGCTTTAGAATGTTGAGACAATCTCTTATGTGCAACAGCTAATATAGAGTACAGATACTTGCTGGAGACAAATGGTCTGCACAAACGGTATGTATAAAATCTATTAACATATCCATACGAATATTTAAGAATTTAAATTACACATGAAAAAGAATAAGAAGAAAAAACGTCATTAATAATATATATATATAATAAACGTCATAAATTAATTTATTTACCAATAAACTTTTGCATTTTATGTTTTTATAAACATAACAACATGATATCTAAAATTATTTAGCAGTCATTATAGTAAATTATACTTCTTTTTCGTAAATCATTAAATTTCATTACATTTACACATTTCAAACAATTTACAACAAATAAGTATATTTAAATTTAAATAATAATTTTTAAGTAAATTATTTAATTTACTTAAAAAAAGTTTATGTTTACACTTAAAACTTTTATGTTTTGTGGAACTATGCTAAAGTGGAAAAATGTATTATGACTCAACTTATTAGTAAAATTTTCCACATATTCAACTGCACTAAAGCTACAGTTTCTGCTATAGTAGCCATAGTGTGGCAAGTCTATAATTTTTAGAATCATACATCAGTCTTAAACGAAGCTGTAGTTACAGATTTAATACAGATTTTTCATAGACTCAATCACTATTACTAAACATAACATTTAAAATATTCATTTTATGAAATAAATAAAAAGTTCTCGAATGTGCTTAAATACGTGTTTTCGATGTAACAATAAAAAATTTTATACTCCTACTAAACCATCATTTGGTTTTTTCAATTTTAGTTATGTACTGAGTGACTGTGAATTTTCGATGAAAAACCACAATTTTTGACAGTCAAGTCAAAATGATTTAAAAAAAAAAATAAATGTTGCAAAGTCCAGAAACGCTAGTTCAATTTTGGATTTAAAAAAATGTTTAGTCTCAATATAATTTGGTTATAACATGACAGTCTGATATAAATTTGATAAATCCAACTTGTCTAAATATTCATATATCATATTATAAGTTTTTGTACACAAACAGAAATTTGTAAATATACAATTTTAGGAAAAATTATAATACTAATGCAAATATATTATAAAACAATAAGGATCACGATTCTGATCTAACTTAATGCTTAAATGTTTATCATATTTAGACGGTAGTATTGCATTTGTTTCTTTAATAAAAAAATAATTATATTAAAAATTATAATATTCATAATTTCACTAAAATGACCCTAATAATTGAAATTATATGAAATATATGTAAATTAAGTAAAACTATTATATAAACAGTTCACATAAAGCATTAATCACTACAGCTCTGTAAAATATTGAAACATCCATGTAAAGCATATATAATATTTTAATATAATAAGCAACTACATTCTTGTACCCATAAAAGTAAAAAGTTCATAGAAAATCACGGAAATTTATTAATATACAACTATAGAAGATTAGTCAACAAATCTTATTAATGAATGTTTATATTTGTTCATTTACACAGTGATTTTTATCATCTAATTTTTTTTCTTTTTTCAATAAAACGAGTATTAATAATTCACACGTATAAAAAAAAAGAAAAAAAAATATATGTTCAAGAATAATAATAACAAAATCAATGATTTGAATGAATAATATATGATAATCTTTTTTAAAATTTCCATTCAAGTTTAATTTGCCAAAACATGCTATTTTATTTTACTTTAATACACATTTTCTTTAATCTACATTTGTAAAATATTCAATTACAAGCACAAACAATTTCATTTTAAAACAAAGTAATATTCAATCAACTTACAAAACCTATCTTAAAACTGTATTTTTGAAATAAAATGAGCTTTCACTCTCATAAATGTGACATTAATATTTAAAATAAATATTTTTATCTCATTAATTGCTATATTAAATAAACTATTTAAATACATTATAAAAATAAATATAATATTAAATATATTCATTTATTTATAGAACATTACAAATATACAAGCTAATAATTTTATTTGACTTCTTACATCACTTGATGAATGAACATTATAAATATCTGTTACAAATATTTTTCTGGTGTAAACATCATGTTCATAACGTATAACACTTTACAGAAACTCTGTCCATCAGATTATACATAAATTATTATTTTATGAAAACAAAAAAAAATAAAAAAAAACGATAAGAAAGTTTTCGATAATATATGTTATATTAAATTAAATAATTTGAATAAATTTATCTTTTAACTTTTTATTTTTATATATTAAAAAATAAAAAAGAATTAATTTCAATAAATATAATTTTTATAATATCTTACAAATGTTGATGTTAGATGTCTCCTACGTTTTACACCCTATTTTAATGCTAGTCATTGTTTGGTGAGTAAGACATATTGATAGTTATAAAAATATTACGTTTAATCTCATTAATTTTATAATTTCTATTCAAACATATGTTTGAAACAGAATAAAAACCTTTAGTACCCCTTTTAATTTCATTAAACTCAACATTCATATGGACATCAGCATAAAAAACATATTAAGTAAATATGAATATTAGCAGAATATTTCTTTTAGCTATTACACTGAAATGGCGTAATAATTTTAGTATTGATTTCAATTAAGATATTTTCTTTAATTCTTTTGACTTGATATTTCTAGTTTTAATTGATACATAACGCAAAGACTATAATATAATATTTTTTAGTATCATTTAATTAGGTTGGGGATAAATTCAATGTTTTTTTCTTCATTTTATTGTATACTCGTTTCAAATTTTATCTATTAGTTGGTAAGATATATTAAATATTTCTCTGAAATTTAATTAAATTTAATTTAATATAAATATGCAATTTTCAACCATTCGTAACTTAGTAGTTTCAAATGTGACAAATATTGAAGTGCAGTCAATTTAGGTCAATTATTAAGTTGTGCATATAAATTCATTTGTTTATATATTTTAAACTATACAATTTGACAATTATATATTTTTGAAAATAAAAGTTTAGTATAAAATTAAGCAATTGCATTCAATTATTGTTCAATTATTATACGAAGAATGTACTTTTATTAATTTAGTCACAAAAGTCAGCACCTGTTTAAGTAGAACTTAAATTCAGAAGTAAGCTCAAATGAATCAATTAATTATTGTTATCAATAAGTATAAATGAATTTTCAAAAGACTACACTTATATAAAATTTGATTCATATTTTATTTGATCACCTTTCGTTTTGTCATCTGCGATGCACATTTTCATATTTTTTATACTGGAATGAAATGCTAAACAAAAACAATGGAAAAATGTCTCAAGACATCATAACGGTTTGAATTAAAATAAAAGTATGCACTTTATTTTAACAAAGAATATAAAAGAAATTTATTTCAATGCTTTATTTCACTTATAAATATTTCATTATAATTATTTATAAAACTTATACGATATATTTAATAATGATTCAAATATTTATGTCGTGTTCATATTGCTTTATTTTATTTTAAAGAAATCAAATATTTATTTATTTATTTATTCATTAATTTATACATAAGTTTTTAAATTAAATTTATATAAATGTATATCTATAAATTAAAAATTTAATTACATAGAATTTTTGTTCAAACACGTAATAAAATAGAATTGTTTTGCAGCATTCTTATGATTTATATTTCATTCTATTAAATCAAAATATTTCAGAATAATAATAATTTTTTAAATGTGTAACTTTTACTACATGTGCACAAATATTCATAAAATATTGTAATGTTGTTCTGAAATTAGAATAATACGAATATACTTTAAATTGTAAATGGAGAACAGCTTTATTGTGTATTGCATCATAATACGATTTTACTGTGCGATATGTTTTAATGGCAATTTTTTTAATATAACAAAATTAATAATTAATCCGTATTATTATTCCACTCTATATCAAGAAAATTTGTTAGTTTTATGGCAAAAATGTTATATATATCTTTCACAATAATCTAACAATAAATCAATATCATGTTCGTCAATTAAAACAAAATAAATTTCATTTGATATACAAACTATTATTTGTACTGATTTTAATTTAACTCATATACAATAAACTTATTTTCTTTAATTATTTGTCACTTTCTTGCTATACTCTAATGTAAACAGTATATGCAAGAATTTGGCAAATGTATGAAAATAGTTGGGATCCAAATTGTAATCTCGAGTTCTTGTTAGATTTCCACATTACACTAATCTTGTAAAAAGTAAATGACTAAAAGCTAGAAAAATTTATCAAAATTCGGTAAGTTTAATCGATCTCTTGAACTTTTAATTACACACCAACAATAAATAAATTGTAACTTCTTTACTGTGATAAAAAGTAAAAACATGATTACTAATAAATTATTATATATAGTTAATTATTGAATAATTCAGTAAATCTAACACGATAAGATTAAAAGTAGTAATTATTGTTCGACATTAAAACTTACAAAATACACAAGTAAAAATATTAAATTAACAAATTATTATACTAACATATAATCTTGGCTTAAATTAACTAACACAATAATACACTTAAACAATTTTCATTTTGTAAAATTAATTTACAATTAGAGAAATAAATGCTTAATTTTTACCCATCTATAACAGATCAACACACTTGTTAAATAACAATGAAACGTGTAAATAAGATAACTTTATTGCAGTATATTTATCAGAAATTGCTATTAAATAAAATTCTGTAATATTTGTTTCTTCTCATTCTTTACTTTTTAATCTTTTTACCAACAACTACTTTCATGTCTTATTTTAATTACTACTAGCAAGTTAAAAAATGTCTTGAAGTCTATGTAAAAGCGTTTATATATCTTAATCGTTCTTTTTTTACAAGACCATCGTGTTGGAACATCATTCAATAAGATTGCAATGGTTATTTGATATTGTATATAATTAAAGCATTAATAATTTGCTGTATCAAAGTTCTATAATTTTAAAATAAATAGTTCTCTTTATCAATTCAATTTGTTTTTCTGTACGTTTAATAGTTTAGTTTTTATGAATATATACACGTTTTTCAAAAATAAACAAAAACTTTTATTTATTTTAAATCTATATTAAATGTTGTTTCCTTAGAGACTGTCTTCAAATAATCTTCAAATAATTTGTAAACCATTTTATAATTCGGATAACAAAATATGTATATTTTATTATATTTTTACAAAATGAAAAAGTATTAACCAGTAAAAAAATGAAAAATAGTTCATATAATTATTTTAAGTGAATGGCTACTCTGTAGTTTTATATATTATATATATATATATTTAATATTTTTATTATATTTTATTACTCATAATATTACTTTATAATTTTGTTTTTTCTTTTCTGAATATATTTTATAATAAATGTAATATACGTAGATATTAATATTATTATTTTCTTCGATAAAAATGAGTAATTATGCAAGAATACTTTGATATAATTTATAATCGAATATTTTATTTTTGTTATCTTCGTATAACGAATTGAAACAAATCACATATTTTATCGTAGAAATAATTTATTTAATTTAATTTATCTTTTATTATTAAAACGTAATATTTCAATATCAATTAATTTATAATACACAAAATATACATTTATAATGTATAATATCTAATTATTTAATTTAATAAAAATCTTCAATTTATGCACAAATGTTGATTTAAAGTAGTCTAGCTTCTGGATACTTGTTAATAATACAGCCCAAAAAATATTATTAAAATATATTCTATATGGACTTTCTTTCTTCTCGTATTTTACATTTTATAAGACGTAATCGGTAAACAGTAGTACATTCCTGCACTGGTCAGCCAAGCGCTTAGCATTAAAAACATAAGACACAAACAGGGCCGTTGCTTCACTGCCTTTGTTGACTGCTCACAAAACACTTCAAAGACTAAAGGCCAGAATCTATTTGATGGCCGTAAAAGGGTAACTGAAATATTAAAATTATGAAACAAGAATAAAGAATACAACGCACATCATCTTATATTATGAAATATAAATTTGATATATATACTTGAAACATAATTATTTGTAATGTGAAGATTGAATTTAATTTTAACTACTTTTAAATTGTGTACGAATTTCAATATTATTAATGATATGTAAGAAATTATTATTATTATTCAAATTAAAATTCTCAATTACAAATATTTTAATATATTATTGTTTAAAATATTGAAAATCAATATACTTTTTTTTTTCATTTCTTTTATCTCAAATGATGCAAAAAAGTAATCGCAATTCATCTTAATATCATTTAAGTTTGAATTACAATATAAGAAATTTCAAACATCGACTTACTGACGTATATCCTTCGGCATGATACATGAATTTTGCTCGAGCGTACTACTTATCACCTAACAGTAAAAGTAATACATTAACCATTCACGATAACATCATGATGTGATTTCTTTTACGATAAACTTTTCGCTCCCTTCGTAAAACTAATCTATTGAAAATCGTATTCATGTACATTCTAGCTAAAGTAACGCCTTTTTTGGCGCGAAAAAGATATAAGTTCAACAAAATTACATTTCAGTTTTCAGTCGAATTCGCAACGAAGTTTCTACTTTATGTTTTGCAAAAAGTTGGTTATATATAAATTGTCGTTAAATATAAAAACATTTAATTATGAATATGTATAAAAATAAAATAAAATGCATTACTTTTATGATGAATTATCATTAGTGTTTAAAAACAAATCAAGCTCTGTTTAATAATACATTACATTAATAAGACTTATTGATGAACCATAATAATAAGACAAAAACTACCTTTCCAATATTTTTAAATTGGCAACAAGGAAGTAATATGTATTCATACATCTTTGTTTAAGTAAATTTACCATACATAATTCTGACTATAAGAACTCTAAAATATTAGAGTTTGGTAATAAAACATAAGATAATAGTGTAATTGTGTTCTTTCTTAATTATAAAGATTATATAACTTTTCCAATAGAATTATTATTTGCCATAGTATATAAATATCAGAACTAAAAAGTGCCAGTGCAAGTTTCACAGAGTACCTTACAACAAAAATTACGTGATCTAACTCAAATGTATATGTAGGCCTTGTGAAAAGATTCCTAAAGTTTTACATTAATTTAGGAAAATGATACAGAAACATGTATAGTTATAGTAAAATTATGTTAATATGAACTTAATTATAATTCAATGTCTAAAATTTAAAAATATACAAATAATGTACTGTTGAAGAAAAATGGATAATAAATCAAAAAAATATACAGTAATGTGTAACTTCGTTTTCTAATTTAATTATGAATTAATTTTATTAAAACTATTAAAAATATATTAATATATTAATTATTATTAATATATTTTTATTTTTATTACAATTTATTTATACAAGCATTATATGACCAATTTTTAAATACCCTTACAAGTTAACATTTTATTAACTGTATAATTTTTATCAGTTAAAACATTATTACATTAAAAGACAATTTTTAAAAATATTGTTGACGTACAATATATAATAATAAAGTTATATAGATTATATTATTATTAATGACTATTTACAATTTTTGTGAATCATTTATATATAATTGAGTAAAATTTGTCATTTAATTAAAAATTATATATTTCTGTATTTAGTTTTTTATCATCTTGTTTTTGTTTGTTTGTTTGTTTGTTTTTTAATAAATAAAGCGCCATGTTACTTTTATATGATATTCAGTTAAAATAATGAATTGTAGAAAAATAAATAATACAAAAGTTATTATGTTGAAAAATGTATATAACATTTCCGATATGTATGTAATAAATCTTTAAATATCTATTTATGAACGCAAATGTACAAGAATATAATACAGAATACAAATAAATATGTACAACTAAATGAACATAAATACTAATAAACATATATAATTGCGTCAGTGGTTGCAAAAAGGAAGAAGACATTAGTAAACAAACATAATTATTCATAAGCATTTAAACGCACTGATTGTGATTTATTAAATTAATTATACTCTTATCAAATGTACAAGAATTAATTTTACCCAGTTAAATACGATATATTTAGTCTTTCAGTTATTCCATTATACAAATCATAATTACATAAATTGTAATTAATGTTGTATATAAATAATATCATTACAAGAGCAGTATTTGAAAAATGTAGAACAAATATTAACGTGATATAATTTGTTCCATTCTGTCACCATAAATTTCCAATACTAGAATCTTAACGTAAGCTTATAAATACGTATATCAGAACTTAACATCTATGCTACCAAATGTATGAAATTAAGAATTATTTTCCCTATGCACAAGATATTAATGTACGTTCCCTCTTGCTTACAAAAAAATCTGTGTTATTCAAACAAAAGTAACTATATATAATACTCAATCTAATGATTAAGAATAAACTTTCCTGTTATATGACAGAAAAAAGTTTCACCTAAATGAAATAAATTATTTATTAGATTCGTGTTATAGCAATCAAACGGACCCACATACTTTCGACAATCAAATCACTTGATTAATCAGAGTAAGACCGTAATACCTGGCTGTCGTAACATACTACTCACATTACAAAGCATCAGTCATAACTATCCCACATGACGTTTAAACATATAAACTTTACGAGGTCAAGTTACATCGATGAGATAAAGTTCACTAATAACAATAATACAACACACCCGTATAAAATAATCCAGTCAGATCATATGCTCGTAGTTTTTAACAACTTTTGTTGATAAAATCCCGTAGTTAAGTCGTAAGTAAATTATCCCGTAATTAGTCGTTATTTAATTAGGAATAATTTTTGCGCATTTAAGATCTTACTGTCAATTTGTTTAATAATGATTAATTATCATTAACTAATCATTTATGTAAACCTTAAATAATATATGTATTATTTTAAATACTTGAACGACAACAACAAATTTAAAATGATAAAATCTGAATGATTACTACATAATATGAGGGACGTTTAATAATTTCTTATCAAAAACAGGAATAACAAAATTAATCATGGGTAGATTTTTTTTTCAATATAATTAATCAAATAGTGGATATAACTGAAAATTTAACTGTAGTTTAATGAAATATGAAACCTAATAAAAGCAAAATCTTTATCAATGCTAATATCTTGCATTTTCTAAAGAATTATTGAACTTCCAATATAATTAAACTTACTTAATCAAGGTATCTAATAAAATTATGAAAACTAGCAAACAATAGTACGGTATAAGGATATAATTAATAAGAATTTATTTCAGTAGCAGTTAGACGTTTATTTAAATAAATGCATAAACAAATTTAATTAACCAAATGCCAGTGATCAAAATTATATAGGTACACTTAATTATTTAAATCTAAATGATCGATTAGAAATAATTTAATATACTTCATCACAACTATATGATCAGAACTCACATTATAAGAGATATTCCAATTTAATCAATGAAATCGCAACAGTTGATCTGTGTAATTCATTTGAAAACGAATATGTCTAAATGTTCTCGTTGAAATAATGAAATCTAAATTACAATTAGAACCAATTAATGATGTAACTTGTGCGTAATCAATGATATTGAAACGATCAATAAATAATAATTCACTATTACTGCATAGACAACAAACAATTTACTAAATTTCGTTGATCAGTGATGATCAGTGATCAATGATGATGAAGCGTACGCTTAAAATACTTTCACTTGAGCAAAAAACACTGTATTAATTGAGAAACGTTTGCGTAAAATCAATCAAACTCAAAAAATATAAAAGATTAAAATAATATGAAACAGAATATAGACATATTTATATAAAAATATTTAAATTACCTTACAAAGATAAAAAAACAACAACAAGGCAAGGTATGTGCCCGTCCACATCTCTAAAATTGTGTTATTCCAAACAAAATGAATATTTTGTTTGTTTTGACACTATAACAAAATAATAGGATTATACGCTATTGAGAGTTTAATTCGTAAATTTTTGAAATGAAAACTTAAAGGCAAAACTGTTGATATTTATAATAATTAATTGTCTACGGTGAGACAGAAATAGGGATCAAACAAAACTAAGCGTCAAAAAACTAATATCTAATTGAGCGTCGGAATCGGTCAAACTAAATGAAAAAAAAATGTAAATTGACAAAAACTACATTTTTGTTTTGTTTAATATTCATCCGACATACAAAAATAGAGAAAACATGATAAAAAGTTCAGTATATAGTGTAGCTCATTGCCAACAGTAACGTACCTTGTCTCGTCAAGGTACTCTCACACCCTTTGATAAATCAGTTTTATGAAGGAAATTTTCATATTAGTTTTCTTTGTTAGATTGTTTCATGGATTAGGAAATATAGAGCGAGGCGATATATGAAAACTAAATATTAAACTAATAAACATATATATAACACCATGCATAAAACATAAGACACAGATTCAAAGTTTCGGGGTATCAGACTTTACGAATCACAAGCACTTGTCATTAGAAACGATCGACGTAAACAAACTGATGATGGCACGATTATGGCGACCTACAAATGTTAATAAATGCCGACGGTGAAGTTATGTGCAATAGGAATGCCGCAATTACGCATCACAAAATTACCATGCTAATTGCAACATTACAACGCGGTATGTTATCAGAGTATTACGACGGCTGTATAATGGGAACGTGAAATTAAATGCTCAAGTGTCCGTTTTATCGCGCGATGTTGGAGTTTA
>JABFOX010001326.1:0-13297 GCA_022817665.1 Axea sp. ZL-2020
GTATATCACATATCGCACACCTCGCTCCCGCAGCATTAAACGTTACTTGTGGCAAGTGCTCATTAATAAATACATGTAATCGTATACCTAATCCCGTCAAAACCCAGTCTCAGCACTTGCCATCAAGGCTAACTCAAGTTATTGTCATGGTTTTTGAGTGGTATTGACTAATAGCAAGACACGCTGGTGTGTTGAGTGTATCAATATCTGATTCAGGTTTGAAATCAGTCTTCTTTTGTTCCGTTTGTAAATATAGTTTAATCCAACCAACAATCGCATTTATACTTCTATCCAATCCTAAGTCTAATTTAGTTTCAATTTGTTCCAAATACAACTTCTTTTTAGCTGTGCATTCTCCTTGTTTTGGTGTTGATCTGTTATATATGTTTAAACGTTATTTTTATATTTTAATTAACAGGTTAGTTATAACATAAAAAAAACTTACATGATGTCTGGGATTAAACTATCCGTAAACTGATCTTCTAAAAGACGAATGATAACATTGCACTGACGAATCAAATTGAAAAAATGTATTTCTGGAGGATTTCTACTTTCTGGTATTGGAATACATTGCAAACCCAACTCAAGAGCATAATCCACATGTTCATTAATTAAATGATGTAATAAAACATCAAATATTTGCGTTGCATTTGTTGGTAAATCGCTTGGTTGAGATAATAAGTGGCATCTTTGAAATGCTTCTTTACTTTGTTGTAACAATGCTATTGCTAATTCCTCAGACAAAAATGTTTCTCCTCCATAGTCTTCAATCTGTGCTATGTTTATATTTGTTCTTGTACTAATAACCGCTTGAATATCTCGTTTTAATTCTTGAAAGCCTCCAGATTGTAACTGTTTCTTTTGATGATTTTTCGATTCATAGTATTTAGTAAGGAGCGCTGTTAATTTATCTCGTAAAGCCTTAACTTCGGCACTGAAATGTTTTAAAACACTTAATTAAATAAATTTACTATTAAATGAAAATACTATACTATAATAATATAAATTTTAGTATTTATGGTAAAAAATTAAAAATGATTTTAAAATTCTTACATGATATAAGTATCCAAATGTTTTTGGAATATATTTCTTGTTAATTTATTGAGATAAGTATCATCAGTGCCCATATTAAAGCTTTTCAAATTATTTGATAGTTTCACAGTTTGAGAATACAAATCATATAAATTTTTCAAATATTTGTCTTGATCTGAACGATCTATAAGTTTAGCCACTACATATTTCTGAATCCTCAGGTGATATATATTCAGCACAAATTTTGCCATAACTTGTTCAGGATTCATAAATATTTGATGCATAAGTTGGTAATTCTTCTTACACATAGGTACTACTTCTTGAAATACATCTTTACCATTAAACGAACTCATCTGACTTTCTTCGATAAAAGCATCAATACACTGAGAATATCCCTTAAAATGTGCGAGAATTGAAGCAAGCTTTTTCATTCTTGGTACATCTTCCACACTTTGCGCTCTCACAAACTCTTCGATTAAATTCCTTTCCACTTCATCATATTTGGAACTTATTTTCTTTTTTGCATGTTCAAATTTTTCTGATGGAAGTTCCTGTGCTATCAAGTGTAACTTTTGTATTATATCTGCTCTTTCTTCTAACTAAAATATATTAAATTGTTTTTAATTTAATTTATTAACACATTTATTTAATTTAATACACATTAAAATAAAATCCTATATTTAAACAAAATTATATTTATAGTTTAAGTACCATAGATTCTTCAACAAAAACTAAATCCATAAGTGGACCTGGACTTAAGAACTCAGAAAAATATCTCATTAGTTTCTGAGCTTCGACTGCTCTGGCTCTCGGAATATTAACACTTTCCAATTGATCACCCAAATGCAATACTTTTGTTGCAACAAAATTAATTCTTTCATCCAGCTGATGGAAAAGATCAATAGCATGTCGATTTTTTTCTTGTAAATCTAAAATTTCTATAATATGTTTCGCTTCTTCTTCTTTTACAACAGTTTCAAGTTTTTCGCATTTCTTTTGTTGCCGTTCCTGAAGAATTCGCAGATCTTTAATTGCTTGAAGAAATGTTTCATGAATTGTCACAGGATCAAAACTACCTTTAGTGCTTTCTTTAGAAATGTCATTCGTTGTTCTCCATGCTAATCTTTCAACAAATTCTTCTGGATCAAATGGTTCCTTTAAATACAATTTTGTATTCAATTAAAATTACATCTTTACATTTATAACATACAATCAACTCTTACTAAAGCTGATCTCAGTCAAATTGATAAATATATAAATTTCTATGATAACAATTAATTTTGTCAATTTAAGTGATCATGTCTGGTCTTAAATAAACAATTTAAATAAGAGTAAGTCAATAAGTGTATAATGTGTAAAATAAAATATTTATTTCTATGTAACATACACATTATTTTTAAAATTAAAATAATATTTACTCTGTATTTACTTAAATTTATGTAATGTATGAAAAACAATGTTTTTCCAACAATTTTGTATCATTATACAAAAAATACTTATTTTAAACACATATATATATGATATATTATATATGAACTATTGTTATATAAAAATGATTAGTTTATTTAAGACATTTCAAATACATGCATATGTATCTCTGAATTATTCAGAAATTGCATAAGGCACAAATATATAAATGTGCACATGCCATTAAATAAATATATATGCTTTATACACAAGTTCTTATTTTGAACCATTCTGTAGATACATAATATCACAATTTAGTTTCTTTTAAATTTTAACTTATTTTTATTAAATAACTTTTGCAAATGTTACATTTTTATAGTTTCTTGAAAATTTAATATATCTATGCCAAATATTAAAAATGCATTTATTTTTAACATGAATCAGTTTTATAAATAAAATAATTTAAGTGATTTAAGTAATTAAATATTTTGTATGTATAATAAAACAACATAGTAATGATATTATTGAGGACATAATTTAGTCTGTTTGTTAATAAGTGTAAAATACTGTGTTTACTAAATGTTTACTTGTTATTACAAACTAATTTATTATTATAAATTCATGTTAAATTTAATAACACCAAAATTAATAATTAACCTCTGTTATTTGTGATTTTACTCTCATTTTCTGAATAATTGAAACAAATATAATTAAAAAGTATATATTATATTAATGTATGTCGTATTTATTTACCTGTTCAAGTTCTTTTATATATTGTTGCATCATTTTGGTTGAATGTTAAAGTAATATTTTAATTATTACAATAATTGCTTTAGGAAAATTTGACAAGTAGATCAAAACAAGTGTTTGACAGTTGTTTTATGTAATTTTAAACAAGTTCCTTTCAGAATATACTTATCCTTTTTGTTTTGAACTTTTAGAAGAAGATGGTTATATTTTTGAACCATTAAAAGCAATTTGTGCAAAATTAATGCAAATATTTGTATTATAATTTAGTCTTTTAATTAATAATACAAAGAAATATATGGTTTTTGTAACTTCACTTTGATTACGTTGTCTGAAAATGTATTGTAAATTAATAAAATATCTACGATCACGGATTTTTTTTTTCGTTAGTTCATTCATTTCCATTTAGATTGGTAGTGGCGCTGCAAAATTTAACCTATGCTTAATGTAATTTATATGTACATAAAAATTGTACACCACTGTAAAAACCAAGTATTAATATTACTATATACAGTATAATAATACTACTACAAAATAAATATTTCACAAAATCTATTTTCGTTGTTATAATCATGAATTTGTCTATTACTGCAACAAAAAAGTTCAAATATTTCAATGTATTGTACAGGTTACCGATTGTAAGTAATCCTTTTTATAATTATATTAAAATATTTAACATAGCTGTTTATTACTTTTTTTATCTTTCAGATACAACGATTTTATTGCAAACATAATGAAGGATCGAAAATACCAAAAAATATTTTGCAAGATACATACACAGCAACCCAACAAATGAATAACGGTATCATTGCTGGTAAAAAGCCATTCAAAATTCGATTAGAAAAGGGAAAAAAATATTCATGGTGTTTATGTGGACAAAGTCATAATCAACCATTTTGTGACGCAACTCACAAAAATATATTTTTAAAAATTACTTTAAAGCCTATTTGGTTTCAAGTAGAAGAAACGAAAGATTACTGGTTATGCACATGTAAACAGACATCCAATAGACCATTTTGTGATGGAACTCATAAAAGACCTGATATTCAAGAAACAAGAGTGTAATTTATATTTAAATAATAATTAATCAATTATTTGTTTGGCATTACATTCTTCAATATTGTAAATATAGACTTAATAATATATTTTTATGTTGTGCATTAATGATAAACATTCTTGTATTTTTATTAAGTTCATGTTTATATCAACCCAAACTATTTTCTGTATTTAAATATAAATACGAAAATATATATACACAAATTAACAATTTATTTTTATTTGAAAATTTGAATTTTAATAAATATTGATTGTAAATTCTTAGGATGTTCTGAAATTGTATTATAAATTGCAAAATAACTCAAAATGTTTTATTTCAAGATTTGTTCAAATATAAAGTCTCAATTTTTTTAATGTGATATACATTATTGGCTATGAGCAGTAGAACAATTTTTAAAAATGTAATTTATTCTTTGTTTTGTTCATAATATAGTTAATATATTAGAAAAAATGAAATATCAGTAACATTTTAAATTTATAACAAATGAACTGTATTTTTTTTTTACAATTACACATTTTTATAAATGGAAACATGGTTTTATACATAAACAATGATTTTCATCTCATTAAAGGAAAAAATATTATTAATATTAACATAAATTTATATTAATATTAATACTATTTTTTTGCACCAGTGTTGATATAGCAGATTTCATTTAATTTTAGGTATCCTTATGCATAACAAACTTAAATAAGTTAAAATTTACACATTTTTATTGAAGAATATTCTTGAATTATATTGCACATTTATAATGAGTTCTCATTTTCAAAAAGTATTATTTTTTATAAAAACACTTCACACACAAAATATTTTATTGTAAATACAACATACACTGGCTGGTTTATCAAAAATAAATTATATAATCATTTTTTATAAACAATGTCACAGTACATGACAACTTTAAAGGTATGTTCTAAGTTTACTAAATATCACTCGCCAAAAGTTTATTTTTGAAAAAAAAAACTGAGAGTTAAAGCTCATTTATATAGCTGTGAAGTAGCTGAATAATAGACAATTATTTTAAACTCAGTTAATAATATCTGAAACTGTAAATGTGTTTTTTGTACAGACTTTTTTAAACATATTTGTTTATAACTATTAAACTGATTTGTTTATTTACTTATTTATTTTTTTGAAGGAGGTTTTGGAAACATTAATGACCATGAAACAATATTTTTTCTTCACTTTAATATATAGAAAGCTTTTATGACATGACTGCATAATATTTTGTAATGAAAAAAATTCACATACCAATAAACATAAATATATTTATTGCAAATATATTTCCTTCTTTTTTCCAAATATGTAAAACTTAGAATTCATTAAAAAGTTTAAATTTATATAATAAAATAAAACCAATCGCTAAAAATTTAAATTTTGTATATTTCTATTTAAATCAAAATATTTATTAATTTAAATTTTAATGCCATTAATTATGTAAATAAACTAAGGTACTTTGTGATTGTTGAATTATGTATGTATTTTTAAAAATTTTAATATATTAAATAAACATTTATATTTGTTACAATTAAAAGTATTTATATTTTATCGTATCTTCGTCATAGTAAGTGTTGTACTCCATCCATTTCTTATTTTTTGGTATTTCTTCTTTTTGATAAGATTTACTCAATAAACCTAAAAACATAAATTTATATATGGTTTATTTTATTAATAAATAATATAATATAGTTATTGTATACATAAAAAATGTAGAAAATCGAGACATTTTTCAGACATAATTGATTTACATGACAAATTTTTTCATTTAAAAAAATATATAAAAATACTTGTTTATATCATTTTATTTTCAATGTTTAACTACATTTACAAAATGAGTTGAAAATTCTTCACAATAAAATATTTATTAGAATCCAAAACATGACTATTAGTATATAACTATCTCAATGCTTAACAAATGTTTAATATCATTATATCATTTATTATGTAAAACTAATGTGTTTCATATTATACCAAGTATTATTACATAGTTATATGTATGTTAGTACAAGGATAATTCCAAAATAATGACTTATTTTTTTTAAATATAGTAAAACGTTTATTTTCAATACATGATACAATATTTTGAAACTTGAACGTTCCTGTACTTTTTTATATAAATGCCATTTCGGTTGATGTATATTTATAAGCGTTGTGATAGTTTATATATGCTCATGTCATATAAATTTGCCACTGTGCTTTTTGTAGTCTCCTGTCTGTACTCTTGGGATTGATCTTATGCACAGCTAAAATTTCAACACATTAACAAAAATCTTATAAATAATGCTTCATTAAAACTTTGACTGATGTGTTGAAATTTTGGAAATGTGGGCAAGATTGATCCCACAAATGCTGACAAAAGACCACAAATAGCATGGTGGCTAGTTTGTATGACATGAGTACACAAAAACTGCCATATGTTGCTATATTTTTTAAAAAGATAAGAGACATTAATTTTGAGTTTATGCCTGTACTTATTAATTTATTTTTTAAAAATGAAACATTGGAAGAATATTACTGAATTGTTGTTTTACATAAAACATTTTTTGATATTTAAATCAGAAACAATACAAAAAATAATATTATTACAATGTTATTCATGTATTATTACATATAAATATGTTATAAACATTTTAATTATTACTACTTCAGATAATAGTATATTAAAATATAACACAATCATAAAATGTATTATTTTAATATTCAAATTATTAGTATACATACCAGCTGCTTTTGCCATAGCTATTAAATAATCCATTCTTTTATGTTGCACTTTACATAATCCGGTATATTTTCTAGGTATTAATTCTCCATTTGAATCAAGAAATTGATTTATTATAAGAATGTCCTACAAAAGAATAAAATATATAATTTGAAGTTACAATTAAATATCATGTAGCTTTAGATTTTTTAAATAAATGTATAAACAATATGAAAATATTATTTATCAAGAAATAATAATTATAAATATTGACATAAATTAATAAAGACAAAAAATAGTTTACCGTGTGTTTTACTTCAAGACCGTATGAACATAGTGGACATGATCCTGATTTGTGTTTTTTCATTAAATAATCATCATTTTGAGGTTTTATACTAGCTGAAATAATTATTGTATTTCCCTGCTTTTTTTCTGAAACTATAAAAACATTTAATTGCCAACTTTGTATTACGAGTTTATAACATAATTGATGAAGTAGTGACATAGAAAATATAGTCATATTTATTATGAAAAGAAATATAAATATACAAATATAATTAAATATAATATATAAATATTATACATATATTTTTTATTTACTTATAAATGAGATATGTGTATACAATCAACAATGAAACTGAATAAATGTACATACTTTCTTTAATTTTCGAAATGGAAGATAATGAAAATTGCTTGAAATATTGTAACTGTTGTTTGCAGTAATAAAACATAAATTTATTTTGACGAAAAATTAATGACATTTTGTAACAAATTTACTAATATATTGTGTTAAGAACAATTAAAGTTAGTTAAAATGTCTTTATTTTGGTTATGTTATTGAATTAAAGAAATGATTGCATATTTTCAGTTAAGTACTGTGCATTGTCCATACGACAAATTAAAATTTGGGCAAACTAGAATATTTATTGGTTATGAGTTGGTCATCTTGTTTCTAACGAAAGAAACAAACTGAAATATGAGTCGATAGTATGTGGGGAGGGGAGTGTATATCAGATGTCTAGATTTTGTATTCAAAATTTTGTTACATTTGATTTAAATAATTAATTATTTGTAATATTTTATTTACGAAAACAAAAGTATTTGTTTTATGGGATTTTGATTCTGAAATAATATAGATAAATAATCAAAAAATGAAAACACAATGATAATATCTAACATTTTAAGTGAAAAAGACATTTTTCAAAGTCTAAAAATTTAAATAGTTTTAAGATAAACCTTTCCTCGATGTTATTTGATATTAGAATATCAAAAAGATAGGTTCAATTGCAACACTGAAATTCAAAATTTAAAATTGACTCAAATCCAGTTTAAATGAAAACATTTCAATTATGTTAAATTTAATTCAATTGAACAAATGTGTAAGCAATTGTTTACCATATTTCAATTGGAACACGCTCTAATAAATTTTAAATCAATATGTTGCCAGAGATGCTTACATATTTTAAAAGGATGCATCAAGTCTGCAACTTCGAAATTACTTTATTTCAAATTATGAGTATAAAGATGATAACTTCATTAATTTGAGAAATATTCGTCGATTTGTTATTCAAGAGAGAATATTATTTATCAGCAAACTAATATTTCCACGGTGAATTACTGGGGCATTTTTATAATTCATGTTTCTTTAACTTCAACACAGAATTACAAAAATCAGATAAAATTTCACTATAGAAATATATCTAGTTAAAGTTATGTTTCACGGATGCTTTCACGGAATTAGTGTCTTTTTAAATACGAATGGTATGACACATTATATTGTCATAAAGTAACCACAGTCAAAAGTATGGAAGAATTTATTGAATTTATAAATCTAAATTTTTTATTAAATATGCGGATGTGTTTTGAAAACTACACATTATGTGTAAATAGAAGATAACCATCGTAGTTTACAAAATGCATCCACATATTTGATTAAAAGTATTTATTTGTGACCTGAGTAATTTTTCCCGTACTCACAAAATTTGAATGTGATTATTTTATGACAATATAATATGGTGTATCATTTATATTTATGAAGACACTAACTCCGTGATAGTATCCATGATACATGGTCTTAATAGGTAATATTCTACCGCTGTAGCATAGTCGCCTAAAGTCAAAAGAAGCAACATATATTAAAAGTATCCATTGGAAATATAGTACTTTAGAAATTAATGACATTTTTATTTAATTCATAACATTAATTTTTACTTTTAATATAATTTTTTAAGATTATAATTAAATGCGTTTCGAAGTTTTATTAAAAAAAAAGAAAAAAAAAAGATATATATATATATTACTATTTATTTAATTAATGTTGTTCTCTTATAATGCAAAAAGTTCATAATAAAGTCAATTTAAAAAATTTTTTTATATTATTAAATAAAATACAAAGTACTAACTTCGTAATTCTAATGCTGACATGTCACCTTGAAAGACGTAGTAATATTTTGGTACTTTTCTTGTCTCTTATTACCTTTGTCTGGTTCTTTCTAGTTAACTTCGACCATAATTTCCAAAGCGAACGCTGTTACGCTTTTTATCTATATATATAAAGAAAGACAAACCGATACTTTATTTATTCCGGTAATACTGTCAAGAACGCTATCAAGAGGGAACGCGTGGCAGTGCACCAAAAAGATATTAGAATTGTTATTATTTTTCTGTTCTGTCAATTTAAAAAAAATATTTGCGATTAGAATTTATTATAGACGTAACATTTTGTACTACTTTTGCATAGATCTTGATAAAATATGCTCTTATACTTTTTATTGTAAACAACTGTTAATATTGTTGTAAATAGTTGTCAGATATTTGTATGGTATATATAACATTTAAAGCAACTGAGACAAACATCGTTAAGGGAATAAATTTATGCATATACGAAAAATTAAAATTACTTAATTGAAAATGGGGCTCTGTAAGTGTCCGAAAAGGAAAGTTACTACTCAGTTTTGCTTTGAACATCGTGTAAATGTTTGTGAACATTGCATGGTGACAAATCATCCAAAGGTATGATTTATTTTTAACAATATTATTTTATATTTGTCATCATATGATAATTTATTAAGCATGAAATTTAGAAATTTGAGTTCTAACATTGTAATAATTGTCATTTTATATTAATTCATAGTTTTTATAAATTCCTTATAATAATTAATATAGATAAATTTGCAAATAATTGAATGATACATTTTCAATATAATTTGAGTAATGTTTGGGTTAAAATATAAATATAATTTATTATAATTATTAAAATAGTATTATGCAAATGTTTGATTTGATAACATAACATACTTTTGTTTATATTGTGTGAAAAAGGCACATAGTGATGAATAATAATAATAATAATAATAATAATAATAATAATAATCATAATAATAATAATAATAATAATAATAATAATTTTATAATACATATATATATATATTGAAATACCCTACTTTAATTTCTACAATAATATAATTATAAGTGAAAGTATTTTTAATAAAAAGTAATATGCATTTACAAAATGTAGATAGTAATTTTGTTAACAAATTATATTAGTAATTATTTTTATCATATGTTTCAAGTGAACTTAAAATTTTATATTTTTATTTCATTAAAATTAAGAGATTTTATGTATAAACACTAATTTTAATATTTATAACAAATTTTTTACTTGATAAAAGTATTACTTTATTAAAGTCTGTAATAATGATCTTGATATTATTTTTATTCTAAATATTGAATTTTAGTAAATGTAATGTAGATGTTTTCAATTTGTTCATATATCATATAATTACATGATAGTTACACAGAATTTAATGTATTATAAATATCTGTTTATATTATTATGAAAATATACTAATGGCTATTTAAAAAATAATTATCATATCAATAAATATCATTGACTTAATAGTTATATAATCATGTGTATACATTTTCATTGCAATAAATTTAATAAAACAATACTACTATTAATATAAATCATCTTTTTTTACAGTGTATAGTCCAATCATATTTACGATGGTTACAAGATAGCGATTGCAAACCTGTATGTGAAATATGCTCTGAAAATTTGGGTAATGTAGACTGTGTAAGACTTACTTGTTATCATGTATATCATTGGGCATGTTTGGATAACTATGCAAGAAACTTACCACCTACCACTGCTCCTTCTGGTTATTTGTGTCCAACATGTGAAATGGAAATCTTTCCACGAAATAATTTAGTATCACCTGTTGCTGATGTGTTAAAAGAAAAATTAGCTACCGTCAATTGGGCTCGTGCTGGTTTAGGATTGCCTTTGGTAAATATACACACACACACACACACACATATATATATATATTTATCTATATGTATTAAAAAGATAATAACAAATTAGTAATTCTTGCTTATTTACAAATTAAGAAATATTACATGAAAATGATGTAAATATAATTTGTTATGAAATAATTACAGTTAAGTGATGATAGAGAACAAAAACCAGCACAAGAACATAAAACTTCAAATGTGACAGATACAACTAATTACCAAATGAACTCAGTTTCATCAATGGATTACACAGTTGCAACATCAAGGACAAGTATAGCAAACTCAGATAATTCGGTGACAAATAATTATATTTCAAATCAGAAATTAGGACCTCCTTATTCAGTTGTAAATATCGATTCAACATTTCATTCTTCAAATCAAGGCAACAGAAAAGTATTTGAAGCTTATGATGATCAAAAGAATATTACATTTGATCATGATGAAAATAAATACCAAAGAAAGTCTGCAATAGAATGGTTTCTTCGGTGGTGGAAACTTATTACTAGACCACCGATGCGTAGAAGGAATACTTCAGGATCTTTATACAAAAGATATGCAATGCTTACAGTTGTTGGAATTTTTATATTTGTTTGTATAATTATAATTATGTCTTGGTTGGGTAGAATGGCAACAGATGGAGATCCAGCTTTTAATCTTTATGCACACAATGAATAACATTAATGTATAATTATCTCAAATCTTCTTTGTACTGTTACTAAAATTGAAACATTGTTACTCACTTGTATACATATTTGAAGTATATATACATTTGCAAACTATAATGAAAATTTCTGATGCAGGATTCCAAACTTTGCCATTAATGGAAGTGAATCAAACTGACACTTTTGTACGATATTGGAATTCATCTTGTAATAACGAAATTAAATTTTATAATCATAGTAATTACTAATCAAGTATAATATTTTAAATAATACATAACATATTGTTTCATATTTTTATTTTATTTATTTAACACTGTTAAATTGAATATTTTATATGTAAGAATATGAAAATACATCACACAAGCATGTATTACTTATTAAGTTGTTTTAATAAAATTTATTTAAAAGATAAATGTTTGTCATATAATTACTAGTTTTAAATCATGCTTATTACATTATTTTTACTTATTTATGGATACTTTTAATTATATAATACAATGTACTTTATAAAATATCATTAATGCATTTTTTAGTTCAAATAAAATATTGTGTAGGATTTATTGTTTTATTTTAAATTAAATTAAGTATCTATTCAGACAGGAAAACGCGACACATAACACGGTAAACACGCAGAGCACGCATTACCATGTTACCAAACGTATTGGCACGTGAAATTTAGTGATTTTCACGCGACATTAATATATTTGTTAACTTATACAAATCACAGAACATTGATTAATCATTCAAACCGAATGATTGTGAAATATATTATTAAAGGTTATGTTTCTGTTCTTTTATAATATCTATTCTAATTCATGTTATTCGCCAATTCTTTCAGCATCAACGAAAATGTATCTCCTAATGGGTTGTATTTTAAATATAAATAAATATAATTTCTCATAATTTAGAAAATAATTTTATCCAGAGAAATTAATATTTTAATTATTAGAAGTTGTATACAAAATAATGGTTTTTAGCATTAAATCATATATTTTAATTATTAATTAAATATACCCATTTAATACAAATAATATATTAAATAAAATTTATAGTAAAAATTATAGTTGCAATTAAAAAACTGTAAGAAATTTTGTTTAAATAAATATAATAATTACAATTTAATAATATTTACTACAATAAATATTAATACTAAAAAAATTTTAATTTGAAAAAATTAAGAAAAATGTTAATGTACATTTTACATTACATAATATTATTTTTTTTTTACATTACATACTATAAAAAAGTATACATGCTTTTTTAAAAGATTTGAGTGATTAATCAAAGTTCTGCGATTTGTACAAGTTTACAATTATATTAATGTCGAGTAAAAATCACTAGATTTCACGTGCCAATACGTTTGGCAACAGGGTATTGCGTATTCTGTGTGTTTAT